>JAJPUD010001955.1:6143-67532 GCA_023553655.1 Myrmecobius fasciatus
CTTCTCCTCCTTCTTCTCCTCCTTCTTCTCCTCCTTCTTCTCCTCCTTCTTCTCCTCCTTCTTCTCCTCCTTCTTCTCCTCCTTCTTCTCCTCCTCCTCCTCCTCCTCCTCCTCCTCCTCCTCCTCCTCCTCCTCCTTCTTCTTCTTCAGCTCTTTTCTGATGTTCTTGTAAAGAGTTACTTATACCGATTCATCAGTATGAAATGCTTTGTAGAGGCTATCAAAGTGGAAAACAACAATGTGATAATTTGCATTGTGATGCTTTTTATTTTATGCCTTGTCAACACTTCAAAGTCCACTAGAGTTCTTGCTGGGAGATCTGGGACTTTTCATGGAGCACTTTGTATCTGTGCTACAAACAATCTGCAATTTTAGATTCTCTTGCACAACTCACCCTCTGGCTTCAGATCTTTTCTTTCCTTTTTTTTTTTCCACCCCTCCCCCCCTTTGCTTCTTTTTTTTTCCTGTGTCGGCTCTGACAAATTAATGTGGGCTGGGGGCGGGGGGGGGGGGGGGGGGGAGAAGGAAAAAAAGTAAAATGCATACTAGGGACTGGCTCCCCTATTTAAGGAAACATTTAGTCTCTTAGCTTGAATACACTTGGGTCATTTCATAGGGTCCTGAGAGGTCTTTATCACCTAAGTACCTACAAAATATTAATCCTTCCCTTAGGTTCTCAAGTTGGATAGAGAAAAGCTATTAATATCTTTGGTCCAAACCTCTCCTTTTACAGAGGAGGAAAATAAAGCCCAAATAGGGGAAGTACCTGCTCAAGGTCACACAGCTAATTAAGTAGGATACCTACATTTAAACTCATGTCCTCTGACTCTAAATTCAGAAGTCTTTCTCCTCCAGCAAGCTGCTACTAAAAACAAACAAATAACAAAACAACAACAAAAAATAACCCACCCAAATAAAACACTTTAAAAAATTTCACTGAATGAGGGAGGATCAGTTGGGATAGTATCACATAAAAAGTGTGCTTATCCAAAACAATCCAGTGAAGGTATCAACATGAAGGTGAGTATAATCATGGTTTCTACATTCCAATACCAATGGTTACCCTTAGTCTTCCATTTTGCATGCTAGAATTTCTTTCCAGAGGAGAAATCCTTAGCCTAACCCAAAAGTTAACATCAGCTATGATTACTGCTCAGATTCCATCTCTGCCAGGAAGTCTTCCCCTATTATCCCAGGCTATATGGGCTGATTTATTTCTGCTTGGAACTCCTGGATCATTTTTTTTTTGCTGAGGCAATTGGGGTTAAGTGACTTGCCCAAGGTCACACAGCTAGGACATGTTAAGTGTCTGAGGCCAGATTGCCTGGATCATTTATTATCTGCACCCAATAGTAAACCACAAGATATCCTATTTACCATTCTCCAATTGCTTCTGTTAATCTCCTAGAGGGCAGAATACATGCCTTTTGTTTCTTCTGAATTCCTTCAGTACCTAGTCCAATGCTAGAAATATTATAGGCATTTAAAAATCTTTATTAACTTAAATATATTCTATTGTCTAGAACTCCTGACTAACAGGATCATAGCTTCATAGATCTAAAGTTGGAGGTGACTTTGAGTGTCAGACTTGCAGTGAGAAAAATCTGAGTTCAAGTATTACTTCAGATATTTTCTGTGAGAGCCTGAGCTCACTTAACCTCTATCTGCCTCAGTTTCCTGCTCTGTAAAATTGGGGAAATAATAGCACCTACTTCTTAGAATTTCTGTAAGGATTAATTGAGATAATACTTGAAAAATGCTTTGCAAACCCTTAAGTGTTATATGCATGCTATGTGGTATCAGCTATTAGTTCTGCCTATTGACTGAGGTCTACCTGAGCTTCAGAATGGTAGAACAATTTGTACAAGGTCAGACAGGTAGGAAGTGGCAGAACCAGGATTTGAAACCAGCTTCTCCGGATCCATATCTGGTGTTCTTCCTGCTGTATCATGCTTCAGGAGGGCAGAGAATAAAATCACTCCTTAGGAGGGAGAAACCAGAATTTCATTAAAATGGAAAATGAAATAAGAAGAGAAAGAAGTAAGTGAATTAAATTTTTAGAATCCTATGTCAGGAGATCTCTGATTCCCTAAATATATAAATACCTTCTCTGTGAGATGAAATCCATGCAAAACTTTGGTCAAGGTTCCCACAATCCTAAGAGACAGAAGTCCCTTGCCCACAGAGTGACTCTATCTGGAATCACCATCCAACCCTACAGACCTGTTGAGTTGTAACACTTGAATCATAAGTCTTGCAGCTGCAGGGAGAGGAGGTAGAAAACCGTCTGCTAAGCACATTTGTGAGAAAAACCCCACTGTGTCCTCCGCTGCGGGGCCATCAGAATAATTAGGGATGAGTGGGTCAGGAAATTTGACTCAACAAACGGGTCCTGGGTCTGGCCAATTTTTTTTTTTTTTTTTTTTTTTTTTTTTTTTTTTTTTTTAGCATTGGATGAAGGAAAATGCCTTTCAAATGCAGACACATTACAGCATTTCGAAGAGATGAAGTTCCAGGGCTGGGACATTATTTAAAAGCTTTTTGTAGATTGGTCTGCAGCACATGAATGAAAGGATTTGTATTTGATGTGACACTGTAATCGCTCGCATGAAACAGTTGCATGACGAACACTGGCCTGGTGGATTAGGCCCTTGGAGGGTCCCTGAGGTGGGCTTGGAGGCTGCCAGAGGGGAGATAGGAAGCTGAGGCCAGGGCCCCTTCTGACCTCTCCTGCCCTTTGCCTGTGAAGACAGCCTCAGCTGATTGCTGCTTGACTACCCATTGCATCCAGAAGCAGGAATTTTCAGAGTACCACAGGAGACACTACTCATGATCAGATTGAGAAATGCCAGCAATCTCACGAAGAGCCCAGAAATTTCCTAGTCAGCTCCTGGCCAAAGAGATTTGGCTTCAATCAGCAAAGTCTTGGCTAGGCAGTGAAGCTAAACGCCCTCACCTCCCCCTCCCTTCCCCTCCAAGTCTCAGGAGATTACCCTTCCCATAACTAAGATGGAGAAGTTTAGAGGAGGTGTAGGAGACAGGGAACTACAGATATAGTTATGACTAGAAATTTCTGGACCCAGGGTAAGTAAAAGGCAATATTACAAAAGAAAAGATAATATCTCAGAACACAAGGAAAAAACTCACCTCAGCTCAGTTGCTTCCTATTCTGATAAATTATTCTTGCTAATTAGGAACATGTTATAGTTGTTTCTATATAGTCCTGAAATTCTCTTGGCATCCTCCAAATATGGTACCCTCTAAATTTAAGATCCTGAGACAAAGCTCCATTGCCCCACCCTAGTTATAACTCTGACTGCATAGTTCTTTCCCATTCATATGGCTAAATGTAATCCTAGGAATCTAAAGAAAAGATGCAAATTCAAGCCCTAAGGAAAAAACTACTTTTTGAAATCTGGTCATTTCACAGGTGTGGACCCTGCTTCCTCTGTTAAATAGGGAGCATTCTGAGA
Source organism: Myrmecobius fasciatus (assembly GCA_023553655.1). Classification (NCBI taxonomy): domain Eukaryota; kingdom Metazoa; phylum Chordata; class Mammalia; order Dasyuromorphia; family Myrmecobiidae; genus Myrmecobius; species Myrmecobius fasciatus. The sequence goes on from JAJPUD010001955.1 coordinate 9,617, forward strand.
GCAAAGCCTATTTTTATGTCTCTTTAGTCTTTCCTACCTTTTACACTGTATTTTCTCCCTTCTCTGAAAAAGATATACTACCATTTAATACTATCTTCTGGTCTTGTATCTGTTATGTCTTTTAAACTAAATGATAATTTCCTTGAGAGCTGGATCTATTTTTTTCTTTTTCTTTAGTTTTCTTTTTGTTATTTAGTTTAACTCCCGTCACAAAGATGTAAATGAATAATCTTCAACTGCCTTGTGTCCTAGATTTTAACTTTCTCTTATCAATGATGCCATTGGGTGAGGGCCTTGAATCCTTTACTTCTGCTACTGCTCTTACTATTGCTACTACCACAAAATATTGTGAACCCATCAGTCCGGCCTGGGATGCTTCCCCAAGTAGGCCATTCATAGCCCAAGTATGGATCTCACTAGGACTCACAAACAGGGTAGAATTTGAGGCAGGAGAAAAAGGGGACATAAAACACAAAGAGTTCTCATATCTTCAACTAACAATCTGGATGCCCTCACTGATAACTGTTAATAATTTTAAAAATTTTATCTTATTAATGTTTTTGTTACATTTTAAGTTCCTGTCTCTCCCTCTATACCTCACACTAGAGAAGGCTGCCATTTATGTATGTGTGTATACACATACATGTATATATGCATACATGTGTGCATATGTATGTATATAATGTACATACATATATAATTATGCATATTTCTATTTATCAAATCTTTTTCTGGATGATAATCATAAGAATATAGCAGCCAGCTATAAAAGAACTTGCAACAACTCCTAGATCCCATTTTTATTAGCTGTGTGACCTTGGACAAGTCAATTTACTCATTCTGGGACCAAGGTTCTTCCTCTGTTAAACAAGACTGGTAAGCTTTATATGACCATGCTCACTGACTTGTGAGGAAAGTTCTCAGTAAACCTTAAGAGTGTGGAAATGGGAGCTATTGGGAATATTTTCTTGGCTCTAGTCCTAAAACAGAGAAGTGGGGAAATCACTCTATTAAGCAGGGCTGTACTTTCCCCTTACAAGTCTGCTAGCCATAAGAGAGCAAAAGAAGTTCAAAATATTAAAAAACAGGAAATGCTATCTGATGTCATCAGTGACCATAATTTGGAGACTCTTCTTTGAATACCCCAGAGTCCCTTAAAACCCAGATAGGGTTAGGTTTCATTCAGTGGCACTGATATGCAGTGATCCTAGGTTGTTTCCACACTATGCCACTGGGTTCCACATTTATCTTCCAAAAGTTGCTTCTTCTTCTCTGCATCTCCACCCTTACCCCTCATAATGGTGGTCCTCAAATACACAGAAAGATTCCTTCTCACTCAATTTTTTTTACTTACCTTTTCAATAAAGAGAAGAGGGAGAAAATTTGGAACTCAAAAATTTTTTAATGAATGTTAAAAATTATTTTTACATGTAATTGGGGAGAAAATAAAATATTAAAATTTCTAAAAGTTTATCAAGCCTTTTGTTTCTACATCAAACATCTGCCCCTAAAGCCCTCTCTTTTAAATTGAGAAAAAATAAAAGTAGAGAAGGGAATAAGCATTTATATAATACCTATAGTATGCTCAAACACCAGCTATGTGACCTTGGGCAAGTCATTTAACCCTGTCTGCTTCAGTTGCCTCATTTATAAAATGAGCTAGAGAAGAAAATGACAAACCAACTCCAGTGTCTTTTCCAAGAAAACCTAAAATGAGGTCAAGAAGAGTCAGATAGAACTAAAATGGCTGAACAGAAACACTGTGTACCAGGCACTAAGCTAAGTGTTCTACAAATATTACCTCATTTGATCCTCACAATAACACTGGATATATTATCCCCAATTTGCAGCTGGAAAAACTGAGGCCAACAAGTTTAAGTGACCTGGTCAAAATTACAAAGATAGTAAATGCCTGAGATCAAATTTGAACTCAGATTTTCCTGACTCAGTATTCTATGCATTGTACCACCTATTTGTGATGAATAAAACCAACACAGTAACCAAACTTAAGTGATGCAACATTGTATCAGTGGTGTCCCACTGAGGCAGTTTGGTATACTTGAAGCCTTGAAGTTTGGGAAAACTTCCTGACTTTCAATTTCATCTCAGATACCTGCTAACCATGTCACCTCTCTAACCTCAACTTCTGTACAACTGGGGAGAGGATGTCACATCTGGCTTTAATTCCTCAGTCAGCAATAGTGTTGGGACTTAAACCTATTATTCCTTATCCCTACCATAGTGCCCACTTAACACTCATTTTGTTTGAGAATCAACATGTTGATTTCTCCATTCTCGAAGCAGCAATTTTCCCTGAGAGAAAGCAAATGCTTGCAAAAACATTCTCCTTCTTTCTTTTCTTCTCTTTTTCTCTTAGCTTCTCTTCTTCCTTTCTCCTTTCTTCCTTCCTGATTTGCTTTTCTTTTTCCTTCTTTTCTTTCTTTCTGGTTTAATTCCACAGAAAATTGGAAACTGGGAGAAGTATCCAGCCTCCTTTCTATATTAGACCAGGAGACCCTGCCCCTTCTCCTTACCACACCCTGTTTCAGAATCCCATCCTCTTCCTACTCTTCCTCCCAAAGCCTAGTGATAGATAGAGCTAAACCCACAGCAGCTGGGGCTGGCTTGAGTCCTAAACCCTGACATTTAGCGGTGCCCATTTCCCACCCTGAGTTGTCAGCAGGGTTTGGCATCTCATTAGGATTCAGAGATACTGTCTTCAGCAAGAACTCCTACCCTGAAATGCTAGAGAACCAGTTTTTGATTGGGTCTAGACGCCCTTACCAGAAGAGAATCTGAAAACGAGTGGATCCCAAGGACCACAGCCCTTCCTGAGTCCTATTCCTCATTCAAACCACTTAAATGGATGTTTCCTATATTTCCATGGAGTCAAAGAAGACCAGCTCGCCTTGCTTCTCCTTTTCCTGAATTCTACAGTGTTTCAAGTCTTACCTCACATTTGAACACATGGTAGGATCACTGATTTAAAGCTAAGCTTAAAATTTTTAAGATTTAAAGCTCAGAGATCATTTAATTAAACCCTTTCATTTAACAGATGAGGAAATATAATCCCAGAGATGAAACAACTTCCCAAAATCACAAAGCTGAAAAATGTCAGAGGTGAGATTTGAACCCAGAGGATCTCACTACAGACCTACCCTCTTTCCTGTACCATACTGCCTCTATAGCCTATACATTCACTAATTATATCACTCAAGTCAGTTCAATTCAATTCAATAAATCTTTTGTTAAGTACCTAATATAGTGAAATATTGAAATTATAAATACAAAATGAAATGGTGTCTGTCCTCAAGGAGCTGATATTCCACTGGGGAAAAAAAAATGTTGTACAAAGACAAGTAAATGCATAGTTATCTGAGAAAAGAGAAGACTAATAACTAAGGGAGTGGTGGAAGATCCTTGAACTGAGCCTTAAAAGAAAATAAAAGTTCTGAAGGAGAAGGGGAGTTATAGAGATAAGATGGGAGTAACAGTCTAGGTATAGGGCTTAGTTCTTGTCCATGCACAAAGTTTGGGGAAGGAGTTCAGGTTTAGCTAGAATATATAGAATGCAGAATGGGAGATAATATAAAATAAGACTGGAAATGTAGTTTAAAGTGAATTTCTATGCCAGGTTGAAGAAGTTTGTATTTTATCCTAGAAACAGCAAGAAGTCACTGATTAATTTTGAGGAAATGAGTAACATGGTAAGACCTTTGCATTAGAAAAGATTATTTTTGGCAGATCCATGGAGAATGCATTAGAGAAGGAACAAGACTAAGATCAAATAGGAGGCTATTTTAATTTAATTAAAATGTAGCATTATATGTTATGTCTAATAAAATGCTAAGATAAATAATAGCTGAGGCAAGTAGTGATAAGGACCTCAAAAGAGTGATAGCTACATGAGTGCAGTGAAGGGTATGGATGCAGCAGATATTATAGACATCCAATGGACAAGACTTAACAGATTAGAAAAGATTTTCTCATTTTTGTTTTTTATGCCCAGCATTTTGCACAATTCTTGGTACACAGTAAGCACTCAAATGGTTTTCATTCATTTACAAATGAGATTAAGGGGTAAGGAAAAGAAAAGAAAGATGACTGGGAGGTGAAGGAACTGGCTTACATGTACCCTCAATAGAAATAAACAAGGGTGAAAGCATAAGTTTGAGAATATAAGAAATAGTGAAAGAAGGAGTTTAGTTTTCGACACATGAGTCCTAGATACATCAAGAAAGAGATCTCTAGCAGGCAACTGGGGATATGACAATAAAGCTCAAGAGAGAAATTAGAGTTAGATAAATAGGTTTCAAAATCATTCACATAAAAATGATGACTGAAGGGGCAGCTAGGTGGCGCAGTGGATAGAGCACCAGCCCTGAAGTCAGGAGGACCTGAGTTCAAATCTGGTCTCAAACACTTCCTAGCTGTGTGACCCTGGGCAAGTCACTTAACCCCAATTGCCTTAGCAAAAAGCAAAAAAAAAAAAAAAAAAAAAAAAAGATGACTGAATCTATGGGGAATTTAAGGGAAATAATATAGAGATATATCAAGAGGACTCCAAGACAAAGCTTCTGACAAGAGAGAATGTACCTTATCATTAATATCTTTTTTTCTAAGAGTTTCTTACTTCTGTTTGTTTTTGTCTAAGTATAATAAACATGGTAAATTATAGCATTGCTGCTATGTAGGTATATTTGTGAAAATATAGCAAAGGGAGAAAATGAGAAGTGAACACCTTGGAGAGAAATTGATTTTACAACAGTAGTGGAGCTGAAACTATAGGAAGAAAATTGATTCTTAAAAAAAAAAAAAAAAAAAAAAAAAAAAAAAAAAAAAAAAAAAAAAACAACTTCCCAGAGCAGAGAAAGAAACTTAGATCAAGATCTTTCTAGGCTTTGTGGCATCAGTAAGCAGGGCTTTAGCATCTTTTCTTCCCATTGTTTTCCCTCAGCTAATAAAGGGGGGAAAAGAAAATTTCTTCAAAAGAAAAAAGCCAAAGTAATAATTGAAATGAGAGTTGAGCCTAAGGGGAAAGGCCAAATGAATAACTGGGTAATATGTAGTAATTATAAAGTGTAATACCTAGGCAAAGATGGAGGCAAGCAAGAGATAGTGAAGGATTGGTAATCCTGCTTACTCAGAATAGTATAAACCCACATCTCTATACCCCTGCTAGAAAAGCAGCTTTGAAGGCTTGTGCTTCAGCACTGATCAATGGTAACAAGACAGTGGGAACTCCTTATTTCACAAAAAGTAAAAGACACTGACATAAACCAGTGATGGGGGTTAGGGGAAAAGGAATGCAATTGATTGAGGTATTAAAAATAACAGTGCAAAGCCAACTAGTATGGAAATCATAAGGACTTTCATAGCTGAGAGAACAAATAAACCCATTTAGAGTCAATCCTCTTTCCATAGATGATCAACTTGGTCATTGCAACTTAACTGAAGTTGAAAAGTCTCAGGAGCAGAGTAAAGGGAAGTAGCTAAAAGCAAAGCCAGACATATCGCTGAAAATAACTGAAAAGCAAAAAATCCAAGAAAGGTAGAGTGGAATCCTAACCCCCAATCAGATAAAGCAATAAAAAACTCAAAAGGATGTAGAAATGAGTAAAAATTCAAACACAGACTAAATTTTATTGAAGCATTATGTTATAAAAGAAAATAAACTCAAAATCTTGATTTAAAAAAAGAGGATTTTGTAAATTCCTCAGAGATCATGGAAAAATAGCAAGATATCCCCAAATGGTTCAAAAAAGAAATTAAATTGTTATAAAGAAGATATTAGAATGGAAATTAAATTGAAAATCAGAGCTCTTGGTACAGAATTAAAGACAAACAATAAAACTTAAAATACAAAATGGGAAATTTCATCAAAAAAGTAGGGGTCCTAAAAAAAGAGAAAGGTTTAGAATTCAAAAGTACAAAAGTAGAAAAAAATTAGCAGAAGAGAAGAAAAAGGCAATAAACTTAAAAGAACATATAAATTCTGATGTTAAAGCAGCTGACATTAAAAATAAGCTGTATAAAACTAACTTAAAGATCATAGGTTTCATGATAAATTGAATCATAACAAATTCAAAAACCCTGATACCATGCTTCAGAGAAACTTCAACAAAATAATCCAGAAATTTTGAATAAAAAAAATTAATTCTAATTGATAAAATCCACAGGTCACTATCACAGGAAAAACCTCTTCAAGGCATATAATGGTTAAATTTCACAATTTCAATACCAAACAAGTTTTTCAAGTAGCCAGAAGAGAGGCTTTTATATTTGAAGGAATAGCAATTTGAATATTACAGTATTATTCTGTAATCATAAGAAAATTAGAGAACAAAATGTAATGTTATTTTTAAAAAGCAAAGGAATTTTTGTTGCAACCCAAAATAACATAACCTACAAAATTCAATCTAATCATCCAGAAAAAAAAGACTAATCATCAATAAAAAAGAGGCTTATTTCTAGAAAAAAAAAAACAAAAATATATAGATAGAACATTTCAATGGCAGGAATAAGGGTTGTAGTGATTGATGTTGATAATGGTGGTGGTGATGGTGATGATGATGATGATGGTTTATTTATTAAATACTTACAGTGTACTAAACACTATGTTAAGTGCTGTTAAAACAAAAATGAAAAATCAAGACAGTTGCTGCTCTGAAAGAGTTTACATCCCCATGAAAATGAAGACATCATAAAAAGAAGAGCCAGAAAGGGAGTGAGGAAGGATTGAACAATTAATTAATGAAACATTCTCTTACATTTATACACTTTAAAAAAATGTAACAAAGGATAAAAAATAATTGCAAAACAGGCTCATCAATGGATCAAAAAGGAGATCAGCTAAAGATTTAATGGGATCAAAGAATTAAGGGAAAGGGAAGGAGAGAAAGCTAAATTAATACTCCATGGATTAAATTCCATACTGTGCTACAAGTGAATTAATATCTTGTGTGGGTAGAGTAACCCAGTGGTAATTTGTTTGAACAGTAAAAAAGGAAGGTGAGAGATAGAGCTAGAAATGTATTCCTACTAAGCTTGATTGTAAATAGAGAAGGGAAAGTAAATTTTCTATTCTTTGTTTAAAAGCAATTATACAAGAATAAAAGTAAGGGAGAAAGGGACTGGATGATGAGGGTTGAAAAATGAATTTCATCTTAAAAGAAGAAATTAATCACTGAAATCCTGTAAAATTTCTTGGGACTTATGGACTAAATTTCTTTCTCAAGATCTCCAAATCACTTAGCTTAACCCCAAATCACTGTTCTCTCACAGATTGGCCAACAATAGGTCCCAGGCCAAGTCCCAAGTAGTCATTATTTGGACTCTGATTGGCTCAGAATGAATGTAAATCACAATTATTTCTAGTTTGGACAGAAACCCTGACCAGAAAACCTTTCCCTTCCATGTTGATTTTTTTTTAACTAGGTTAAAAAGACCATTGTTTCTCTCATTTCTTTCTTAGTTATCTTTTATCACTGAAAGAATGGCTGCCTCAATCAGACTGAGACCTGTTAAAGACCTAAACTTAAAAAGGCCAAGGTCTCTTACTGAATCCTAGACCATCTCCAGTCGTTCTGATCTATATCTTGTTACTGAACCAAATGACTCTGGAGGAGAAAGTGAGACTGATCACTTTGCACAGTCTTCCCCTTAAATCCAATTCACTTGCATGCCATGATTGTCTTCAAAAACAACAGCAAAAGTACCATTAAATAATGGCTTTAGGGGCAGCTAGGTGGCTCAGTGGATAGAGCTTGAAGTCAGGAAGAGCTGAGTTCAAAACTGATCTCAGACACTTCATACTTCCTACCTGTATGATCCTGGGCAAGTCACTTAACCCCAATTGCCTCAGCAAAAAAAAGCAATAATAATAATAATAATGACACTCTCCATAGTAGGGAGGAAAATCTGTATCTGTGGTGAGAGACTTTAAAATGGGTTTCATCAAGAGGATTAAGTGTAAATCCAAAACCACCTTCCCTCAATAAAAGTTATGCTTCTAGGAAAGGAGATGCATAGATTTCCCTGGAAACAATTAGCATCTGAGTGAATAGAACTGGTAACCAAGAATCAGAGATGGGATAATCTGGTCTTAGAAGAGGGAGGAAATCATAATAAGGGCAAAGGATTGAATAAAGCCTTATAACTCACAATATATAACGATTGCTGCTATACAATATATCTTCCTTCATGAACTAATATCTTTAAAAGCAAGACAAAATCAACCAATCAAAAAGCATCTATATGAGCAGGTACTGTGGTAGGACTATACAAAATACAAGGTGTAAATACAATGAACGAAGCAATCCCTTCTCATAAAGAGAAACCATTCTAATCGTTTTAGAGAAGTACATATCAGTATGATTTACATATATATGCAGACATACACACACATATATAAATGAATATATTCAATTATACAAACTGGTAAATGAAAGGTACTTTTGGAGAGAAGGTGTTAAAAGTTGAAGCAATCAGGAAATTCATTCAGAAGATGGTGCTTGAACTACATCTTAAAGGAAGAGAAGGACTATCTGAGACAATTAAGGAACAAAGAGTAGGCCAGTTTGTACAGATTATAGGTAGTTTAGGACCAGATTCTGTAAGGCTTTAAAAGCTAAACAGAGATGTTTATGTTCTACCTTAAAAGCAATAAGAAGTCATTGGAGTTGACTGAGTAAAGGAATCATATGGTCCGATCGATGTGTAAGGAAAAGTATTTGGGCACTAGTGTGTCAGATGGATTAGAATGATGAGAGATTTGGTTAGGAAGAACAATTAGGAGGCTATTGAAATAATCTCAGGGAGAGCTGACTAGGACCAAAATAAGGTGGTAGTTGTGTGAACAAAGAGAAGGGATTAGATGCAAGCAATGCTGAAAGTAGAAAAAGCAATATTTGACGATCCTTGGGATCTGTGAAATGAGGAAGAGTACAGAGTAAAGAATAATGCTAAGGTTTTGAATCTGGACGACTAGAAGGGTGGAGGTGTCCTCAACAGAAACAGGGGAGCTTGAGACAGAGAGGGTTTAGGGGATAATGAGTTCTATTTTAAACATATTGAGTTTTAAAAGTCTCCAGAACATCCAGTTTGAAATGTACATTGTAATATGGGGTTGAAGCTTAGTAAAGATACTGGAGGTAGAAACACAAAAGAGAGGGTGATCTGCATAGAGATGATACTTAATGTGGAATAGTCTCAAATTTATCAGCACAGTAATAAGCAGTATCCTAAGGTGGGAAGGGAGAATTGTGAAAGACTTGAAGAGGGAAAAGAAAGTCTGGAATAGCTTTTAAAAGGATTGAGATAAACCTATGAAAGGAAATGAGGTTACCAAGAATAAGATTATATAGAAAGAAGAGAGCTTAAGGTAAAAATAATTGGCAACATCCAGAGTTTTACACTATGATATGTTTGAGGAAGCCAGCAAAGGAAACAGAGAAAGATCAATCAGGCAGATAGGAGAAGAATCAGGAGACAGTATTGTCACAAAAATCCAGAGGGGAAAGAATATCCAGGAGGAGAAAGTGGTTAACAATGTCAAATGAAGCAAATAGGTCCTAAAGAATGAAGATTGAGAAAAGAATATTAGATCTGGAAATTAAAAGATTGTTAGTAACTTTGGAGAGAGGCCAAACTGAAGAGCGCTTAGAAGAAAATAAAAGAAGGAGACAATTTCTTAGGTCAAGTTAAAGTTTTGAAGAACAGGGGAAAGAGCAATGTGTTTGTAAGTAGTAGAAATGAAACAAGAGAAAGGTTGAGGAGATTCTGGGGGAGATTATGTATAGTTGTAGACACAATGTATTGGAGAAGATGTGAGGGGTAGTATCAAGTATCTAAGTAAAGAAACTAGTTTTAGCAAAGACAAGGGTCAATTCTTTTTTAGATCCCAGGGTAAAGGAAGAAAAAAATGATATATCAAGGGGTTTTGAGATGAAGAAAATGGAAGAGAAGAAAAGGAGTTCACTTGGAAAACTCAGTTTTATCAGTAAGAAAGAGGCAAGGTCCTCAGCTATGAGCAGGAAGTGTAGAAGACATGGAAGAAAGAGGTTAGGAAAAGGTTCTGTGGGAAGTGAGAAAGGGAATCAATTAGGGAAGGATAAGGACCCAATTGAGGTTGTATAAAATTAATCTGTAACTAGTAAACCAGTTTATGAGACTTCCTCCTGCTGAGTTCAGTGGGTCTTGAGTGGATATGGAAAACATAGATGGCAGGAATATTCGAGGGCTGAAGTTTGGTAAGAGAAAAGTGGCAATAGGATAAAAAAGCAAGAGATTCAAGAGCAGAGGATGTTGTAAAATTGAAATGGATAACTTTTGGATTAAGAATGGAGGATGAAGAAAGTGAAGTCAGAATAAGGGCAATGATGTGAAAAAGTACTAAGGGATTAGACATCTCAGTAAGAGCAAAAAAAATAGGTTTAGGAAGGGTGAGGCACAGAGAGAAATGGAATAATGAAATATTATAGTCAGATAGGAGAATTATCAGAGTTTCTCATTAGGGAAGTTGAACATTTTATGGCGAATGCTGAGCATCTAGTGTATGACTATCCCTCTGTGTGAATCAGAGAGAGTAAAGGAAGAGATCATGGAATTTAAAGAGGCAGAGGAATTGGCAAATCAGGAAAACTGAAGGCGTGTCTAAATAGAGATCAGAGTCTTCTACCTAAAAGTGCCAGAGGTGAGAAGAGAGAAGGATGTGAGCCTAGCAATGAATTCCTTGAGAAATGAGGAAGAATGACATGAGGATTACTATACTATAGCAACCATAATTAAAATTAGATGGAAATTTTTGATAAAGTGGACTTCAAAAAAGGAAAGGTTCCTGAGTGAAGGAGGTAAAGGCAAAGTCTAGAAATGGCCATAGGAAGTAAAGAGTATTAATACTCCTTTTCCAAACCAATGTTTTGTGGGGAAGAAGTGAGAGAAAGTGTGCCCAGTGCTGGAAAAAAGTGGGCATTCAGGGGGTGCCAGGTCTCAGTGAAAGCTATTAGATGGAAGAATTAAGAGAAGGAGGTCCAGGATGAAAGGAACTTTGTTCATTAGGGAACAGAAATTTCAGAGGGCACACAATGGAAGGGAGTGGGGAGTGTTGAAATGAGACTGGATAGGTGTTGAGAGAAAAAAGTAAGGAAAAAAGTGGAAGAGGAGTTAGGGAGAGTTTTCTTTTAAGTGGCCATAAGCACAGGAACAGGGGAAAACACACACAAAAAGTCATAGAGATAATAGATAGTGGTAGATGAAGAAAGAAGTTCAAAATCTCAAAGGAATGGTGTAGAAGAAGCCAGGCACAGCTCTGAAAATTTTTAAGAGGAAACAGAAAATGGGGTATCTAAAAGTCACATGGAAATGGGATGGAGAAGAGAGCTAAATTTTGTAACCCAAGAAGCTTTACCTTTCATGAGAGACAAATGGAGAATAAAGAACAAACAAGAGAATAGAAGAGTAAAATTCAGAATCTACCAGAAAGGGATAGAAACAAGAAGGAAGATAAAATAAATTAATATTTCTTAGAAAAGGGTACCATGTGCTCTTAATCACTATTGATCAGAGAAATGCAAATTAAGACAACTCTGAGGTACCACTATACACCTTTCAGATTGGCTAAGATGACAGGAAAGGACAAAGATGAATGGGAGGGATGTGGGAAAACTGGGACACTAATACATTGTTGATGGAGTTGTGAACTGATCCAATCATTCTGGAGAGCAATTTGGAACTATGTTAACAGGGCTATCACACTGTGCATATCCTTTGATCCAGCAGTGTTTCTACTGGGCTTATTTCCCAAAGAGATCTTAAAGGATGAAAAGGACCCCACATGTGCAAAAATGTTTGTGGCAGCCATTTTTATAGTGGCAAGAAACTGGAAACTGAGTGGCTGCCCATCAGTGGAGAATGGCTGAATAAATCATGGTATATGAATGTCTTGAAATGTTATTGTTCTATAAGAAACGACCAGCAGGATGATTTCAGAGAGGTCTGGGGAGACTTGCATGAACTGATGCTAAGTGAAATGAGCAGAACCAGAAGATCATTATACATAGCAACAACAAGATTCTATGACTATCAATTCTGATGGACATGGCACTTCTCAACAATAAGACAATTCAGGCTAGTTCCCATGACCTTGTGATGAAGAGAGCCATCTATACCCAGAGAGAGGACTGTGGAAACTGAGGGTGGATCACAACATAGCATTCTCACTCTTTTTGTTGTTTGCTTGCATTTTGTTATCTTTCTCATCTTTTTTTCCTTTTGATTTGATTTTTCTTGTGCAGCAAGATAATTGTATAAATATACATGCATATATTGGACTTAACATATTTTTACCATGTTTAACATATATTGGATTACTTACCATTATCTAGGGGAGGAAGTGGGGAGAAGGGAGGGGAAAATTGAAACATTGCAAAGATTAATGTTGAAAAAATTATTCATGCATATCTTTTGAAAATTAAAAAGCCTTAAAAAAGAAATGCATACTACATATATGGATGTAAAGGATTATTAGTAGAGTATAAGAAATTACATAATAGTTTTGAATCAATCAACATTTATTAAGCATCTTCTTACTATGTTTTGGGCACTGTGCTAAGAACAGGAAACTAGAAAGACCTCTAAAAACTAATTCAGAATAAACCAATCAGAACTAGGAGAACATATACAATAATAACAACATTGTAGAGAAAAACAATTTGAAAGACTTTAGAACTCTGATTGATGTAATAATAAACCACAAGCACAGAGAACTGAATATGAAGCACACTACTTGCCTCCTTCCTCCTAGCAGAAAATCAGTTGACCTAAAATGCAGAAGGAAACATACATTTAAGGATATGGCCAATGTAGGATTTTAGGAGAAAGATCTGGATTATCATATTCATTATTAGGTATTTGTTGTCAGTGTTAATTTGGGAAGGGAGAAAATAGGAGGGAAAGATTGAATGCCTGCAAAATAACTAATATTTATATAGTATTTTTAGGTTTCCAAAGATGTTGTCTCATTTGACCCTTAACAGCAAACCTGTGAAATAGATGCTATTATTATCTCCTTTTTATAGAAAATAATATCAGGGCTGAAACAGATTGAATGATTTGTCTAAGGTCACATAACTAATATATCTGAGACAGAATTTGAACTGAGGGCTTCCTGACTCCAGATCAAGCACTCCATTTAGCTGTCTATTAAATGGAATGCCAACTATATAGATGCTGATTATTTTTAAAAAATCATAGAAATAATAAAAAAATTATGTGAATGAAATTAACAAAAATACAACAAAACATTGGGGATGCAATTAAAGCATCCTCAGAGGAAAAATAAATCTCTATGACCACATATTTTTGTTATTATTATTCAGGTATGTTTGACTCTACATGACCTCATTGAGATTTTCTTGACAAAGATACTTGAGTGGCTTGCCATTCATTTCCTTGTCCACTGTATTCTCATTTTACAGATGAGGAACTGAAGCAAATAGGGATTAAGTGACTTGCCCAGGATCACACAGCTAATAAATACATGAGGTTGGATTTGAACTCACATCTTCTTGCCTCCAGGCCCAGTACTCTATCTGCTGTACTACATAGTTGGCTAAGACCATGCATTAGCAATATAGAAAAAGAGAGGGTTCATGAATTTAATGGGAAATTTTAAAGATTCAAGAATCAATAAATTAACAAACACAAAATAAGAAATGTTGACAACTAGCAGAGAACAGATAAAATGTGGAGGGAGAGGAGAATATAGAAATGATCAAATTAAAAGCTGATTCTTAAAAAAAATTGATGAACTTCAAGTTAATTTTTTTTAAAAAGGGAAGAAAGAAAAATGAAATTACCAAAATGAAGAATGAAGTGGGTAATATGAGTAAATAAAAAAAATAACATTAAAAACTATTATACACAATTACATGCTAGAAGAAATAAAGGTTTAAAAGAAATTAAGGATAACCCACAAAAATATGAAATGACCAAATTAACAGAGCATATAGTAGAGATTCTAAATATTCCTCAAAAAATAAAATCTAATTAATCATAAAGAAACTACTTAAAGGAGAAAAAAGGCCCATGATATAGATAATGTTACAGGTCAATTCTATAAAAAGTTTATAGCACAATTAAAACTTGTGCTATGTAAATTATTTCCAAAAATTCAGAAAGGAAACACTTTAGTAAGCTTTTATGAGACAAATATGATCCTAAAGCCTAAACAAGGGAGGAATAAAACAGAGATATGGAACTATAAATCAATATTACTAATTATTACTGATACAAAATTTTAAAATAAAATCCTAGCAAACATGCTGTAGCAATGTAATTCCAAATTTATTGGTTGGAACCAAATTGGATTTATACCACAGAAACAAAAATAATTCAACATTAAGTAAAACAGTTAATACAATCATGTTAAAATCAAAATAACAAAAACCCCATGATTATAGCAACAAATACAAAAAAAGTTTTTGCCAAAATAAAGCATTAGTGAATGCTAATATACTTATTTGATTGATTGATACTCAATTATACTTATTAGAGAATGATACCAATATGCTTAGATGTAGAAAAGCCATTTTAATATTATAAAAATTATTTATCTAAAATAAAAAATTATTTCCAATAGGAAAATACTAGAAGCTTCTCCAATATATGCAAGAATAAAATGCCATTAGTGACATATTCAAAAAAATATTAGTGATCATATTAAAATAAGAAAAAGAAACTAAAGATACAAACATTGACGGAGACAAATTTAGTTATATGTTCAGGCATGATGAGTTGCTTAGAAAACCCCAGAGAATCAATGAAGAAATTGAGACAATAGGTTCATTATCATAACAGGATACAAAATAAATACATGAAAATAGACAGAATTTACATGTTATATAACAAAAATTATAAGAAAATAAAGTAGAAACTCATCAAAATAAGTGCAAAATCAAATTTTTGGGAATCAGTCTAACAAGAGATCTTTAAGATATATAAATAGGGGCAGCTAGGTGGCGCAGTGGTTAGAGCACCAGCCCTGAAGTCAGGAGGACCTGAGTTCAAATCTGGTCTCAGACACTTCCTAGCTGTGTGACCCTGGGCAAGTCACTTAACCCCAATTGCCTCAGCAAAAAAAAAAAAGATATATAAATAAAATTACAAAACCTTCTTTAAAGAAACAAAGGACTTAACACAAAATAAGCTATTTATTACTCATGATATTTTCTCAATTAGCTTATAGATCTTGTGCTACACCAATCAAACTATCAAGGGGTCATTGTTTAGAGCTATACAATAGCACAAAATTCATTTGGTTGGGTACGGGGGAGAAATAATACTAATAATAGAAAGAAAGAAGCAAGTAAAGTAAGAAGGAAGGAAGGAAGGAGAAAAGGAAGAAATAATATATTCAGACCTAAAATTATATTACATATTATATAAGGTATAAAAATATTATATATTATATTTGTATATTACATACATATACATAAATATTACATTACATTACATATTTTAAAATTATATGAATTGGTAATCATTAAAAACATGACTTTTAAAAGAGGAAAGAAAATCAGTTTAAGAGACTAGATAAGCAAGAATCACAATTAATTAAACACAACCCCATATTCAGTAAATATTATTCAGTAAACTCAAGGAAATAAAATACTTGGGAAAAGGGCTCCCTATTTGACAAAAAATGGCTGAGAAATTTTCAGAACCATTTAGCAAGAAATAAGTTTAGATTAACCTGTTACACCATATACCACAAGTTTCAATTGTACTTTGAACTTAAATTTTTAAAAAAAATTTTCCTTCACTTTCAAAATCAGAGGGAAAAAAATCACAAAAGAATAAAATAGCCAGTTTTGATTATTTTAAATTGAAGTGCCTTTGCATAAACAAAATCAATGCAGCTATCATTTTTTGTATAATAATAAGTCAAATGCAAATTTGCGCTCTTTTTTTTTTTTTTTTTTGCTTAGGCAACTGAGGTTAAGTGACTTGCCCAGGGTCACACAGCTAGGGAATGTTAAGTGTCTGAGATCAGATTTGAACTCAGGTCCTCCTGACTTCAAGGCTGGTGCTCTATCCACTGCACCGCCTAGCTGCCCCAGTCAAATGCAAATTTAAACAACTCCAAAGTTTCATTTCATCCATTATGCAAGACAAAATGACCAAAAAAAAAAAAAAGAAAAATGAAAATAATAACTGCTGAAGAGACTGGGAAAACAGGCATACTTATATATTGTGGTTGGAGTTATAAATTGATCCAACCATTCTGGGAAACAATTTGGAATTAGCCAGTATTTGTGGAGGGCCTACTTGGTGATGAATTGAGGAAATGTACCTTTTTCCTTTCATTTGAAGAGGTGGTTGACCGGAGGTGTGAAGTATTCCATGTTTTTAGATGCAGTTCCTGGTTTTTATGAATTTTTTAAAAAAATCTTTTCTTTTTAAATTATAAGGAAACACTCACTGAAAAATGAAGGAAGGGGATGTATTTGGAAATCAATATAATACAGAAATAAAATACATTAGTAAAACAAAACAATGCATGACTTCTAAATGAACTCAGTAGAAAGGGAATAGCAATTAAGAAGGCAAATTGTAGGGGGTGACCAAAGGTTGAAGATGAGCAGGGTATTCAAATTTATCCATCTTCTCTTCCCAGCAATATTTTTAAATTCCTGGAGGCAAGAGGTATCTTCAATGTCCTACATAGAAGGGCATGTCATAGTATTGGCGACATGGTAGGCCATCCACAAATACTGGATGGACTAATCAATCTTTCATCAATAATACAAGAGTACAGTTCCCATTTTAGTATGGATGCTGCTATTTGCTAAGAATAGGCAGCATGATGTAAAGCACTGAGTTTGGAATAAGATTATAGAATTTTTTATTTGGAAAGATTCTTAGAAGTCACCTAGTTCAGGACTCTCATTTTACAGATGAGGAAACTGAGACCCAAAGATGTTAAAAAAAAAAAAAAGACTCAGATTCCTGGAGTTTAAATAGGAAAAAAAATTTCAGTTTTACTGTTATTCAGTGAAATACAATGGAAACCATCCTGAACCCAGTCTCACTCCATTCCCTAAACACAATTTATAGTTTTAAAAAATCATCTAATATTAATAGGTAACAAGGAACAGAGCTAGGAGCTAACTGCTAGATGGATTCCAGGTCCTTTGCCTCCAAATCCTGCATTTCTTCCATTTTACTACTATAACTCTTAAGTAAAAGATTAAGATTCCACTATTCGATCTTCTCCTTGCTATTGAGGGTTGGCCAAAATGACCTCCATTTCTAAATATTTTCCATCCCTCAAATGAGTCTTGCAAGACATTTAAGGAACAGAAGGTGGCAGGTGAGGATATTGACACTTAAGTAGAAGATTTTGATTTTTTCATTATTCACTAAAAAAGAGATTTCATTCTTCCTCTTAAGAGCAGAGATAATTGAAGTAGAATTAAAACTGAAAGCTCTGGACTGATTTCAGAAAAGCCTCAAAGGACTTACATGAACTGATGGTGAGGGAAGTGATCAGAACCAGGAGAACATTATACATAAAAATAGCAAGATTATGTGATGATCAACTATGATATAGACTTTGTTCTCAGCAATAGAGTGATCCAAGACAATTCCAATAGACTTGGGATTGAAAATATCATCTGCATCCAAAGAGAGAAGTTTGGAGACTGAATGTAGATTAAAGCATACTATTTGTACTTCTCTTTTTTTGTTTGTTTGGGTTTTTTTTTTTGCTTTTTTTCTCATAGTTTTTCCCTTTTGTTCTGATTTTTTCTTTTACCACTTAACTAACATGGAAATATGTTTAAAATGATTGCTCTAGTATAACCTATATCAGATTTTTTGCTATCTTGGAGAGAGGGGAGGTAAGGAAGGCAGAAAGAAAAAAAAACTTGGAACCCAAAATCTTACAAAAATGAATGTTGAAAATTATCTTTACATATAATTAGAATAATAAAATTCTATTGAAAAAAATTTTAAAGAACATAAACTTCTTAAAAGTACACAATACACACACACACACACACACACACACATACGCACAACCTGAAGGTTCTTCATTTTTCAAGTCCACAGAAAACCTTGGAGCAAAGGCTCTGGATTCTGCTTTAAATTTGTGATTATCTTCCATTCCTACTCTGAATTACCTCCCAGTTTTGGTTAGCCAGGACAGTGATGCTGCTCATAGATTAGCAAAGTAGACATCTGGCCATTAAACAAGACTGGGACATTGTGGTTCTCCTCTCTACTCTGAGACCAAGTGCTTGTAGCAGGTGAGTCCGAATTCCAGTTTTTACATTTAGTTTACAAATGTTCTGGATCTAAAGTCTGAGAGAAGTAGGGAGCAGGAAGGATAACACTCTAACTCTCAGGTGTCAGGAGCCCAATCTGGAGTAAACTATCTCTAAGCATTGGCAGCATGTGCAAAAGGAAGTTTAGTGGGATGATCTCTGAGGTATCTTCCAGCTCTAAATCTATGTTCTTTGACTTATTTTCACAGAGAATCTGAGAAAGTCAAGGCTCTAGTAAAGGATTCCCAAACTTCCCACATCCCAGCTTTGAACATTTGTTCACTGAATTTAGCCTTAGAGCAAAAGTTCCTTCTTCCCTCTTTTTCCTTTCTGCTTTTTTCCTTTAGTCCTTTCTTTGTCATTTCTACTCTCCAGAGATCCTTAGCTCTGATTTTTCTACAATTTTGCTCTCTCAAGGTAGACCTGATACCTAGACTAAAAAGCAAGGTGAGGTAAAACCAGCAGTTTGTAAGAGATTTTCCTGATAGCATTTAATTTAATTTAATTGGGGGAAGGGGTGAGAGTAGGAGAGCATCAGGATATATCTGTCAAAGTAAAATTCTAAGGCTCCTGTCTAATTTTAAGAAAGTAAACAGTTTTCATGGGAAAAAAAATCACTTTGTTTCCAAGATTTGTTTTTCTGCTTTCTGTTCTTAACAAAAAAAATGAAGTAAAAATATTTTTCCCTCAAGTGGCCTATATTGAGTGGAATGCCTGGTTTTAAACCTTAAATAGACCTCATGAAAGTAGTGCCAAAGTCACCTAGTGCTCCCATATGTGATATAGAAGTTAAATTATACCCTTTAGGTAAAACCATTCTTTCTAATAGGTTGTAAATCAAATTACCTGCGGATTTTCCCACTCAACAGCTACTATCCGAACCCCAAGAAATCTTTGGATCTGCAGAAGACCAGTTTTATGACCTGGAAATTACTTATCCTCTCTGGAATTCAGGTTTCTCATCTAGAAAATTCTTTCATTCAACAAGCATTTATTAAGCCCCAACTACTGTTTAGACATGTTAAGTTCTGAGTATACAAAGACAAAAGCAAAACAGCCCCTACCCTCAAGGAGTTTCCCTTCCATGTGGGAAAATTGGAGTTGGGAACAACATATTCACAGACAAGTAAATCCAGAATAAATGCAGCAGATATTATACAGTAATTGGGGGAGTAGAAAGGGAAAGACTAATAACTGGAGAAATGAGGCTGAACTATGAAGAGGGCCAAGGGTCCTAGGAGGATGGAAAAAGGCAAACAGCCACTGCAAGCATGGGGAACAGCTCCAACAAAGGCACAAAGCTGTGAAATGGACCTTTGTCCAGATATCAGCAAGCAGGCCAGAGAGAGACTTGAGGGATGAAAGTGAAGGGTAGGAAGGACACTAATGAACCAAGAGGAGAGCATTGTACTGAATGGCTCCAAGCACTCTTCAGAGTCTAATAATACCAATTTATTTGGATTTAGATTTTACAAAGTACATGTATTATCTCTAACATTTTATGGTTCTGGGAAATAAAACCTGGTTACTCTACAGAACTCCCTCCAGAACAGTTCTAAATAAAGTCTTCTCATATTTGGTGCTGATTTCTACCAAATAACATGAAAGTTCTACATTAAAGTAGAGCCAGTTTCTTTCTTTATACAATGGAAACCAGCCTGAGTCTTGCCCCACCCCCACTCCCTAAACAGGCACTCATATTACAAGTTGAATTCCAAGTTGATTCCACCTGAACACAAGCAACAGGGAATATTTTCTCATTTGAGAAAGAGCTCCACTTCCCTTCTGGTCTAATGAATAAATTGAAGTACCTGTGTCCTCCATGAATGTACATGTGTGTATATGTGTATGATTTTAGATCTCTCTCTTTAAATATATATGTGTGTATGTGTGTGTGTGTGTGTGTGTATAAATATGTCTGCCTTCTTTGTAGCCTTCTTTGGGAGATAGCAGGGAAGGAAAGATGAAAAAAAAAGAATAAAGTAAAGTGCACAGCAGAGAACAAAAGAAGACTTATATGGAAACAAAGATGGACAGCTCTGAACACAAGGTATAATATTTATTACATAGACTTTCTTGACATGGAAATTTATTGTCTCATATTTTGAATCTTCTCTTATCTGCTGTGCACATAACTGTGGGGGGGTGTTGGGGGAGGATTCTATTTTATTTGTTTTTCTACTTGAAATAAATTTTTTTAAAAAGAAAAAATCAAAGTAACTATGTGCTTGATACAATCTATATCAAGAGGAGGGCAATTTGAGAGTTAATTTTCTTTTGATCCCATTCTAATCTCTTTCTTGTCCCTTCCAAGTCCTTGGAATGTGAACTGGATCATTTCAGGCCCAGGCCAACAGGAACCAAATCCGCATTGAGGAGGATTTAGAGTGCAGGGCTTGAAGATTCCCACCTCAGATACTTATAAGACTTGTGACATAAAACACGGTTTTTTAGCCTCTTTAGATCTCTATTTCCCCATCTATAAAATAAAGTTGTTGAACCCTGTGATCTCTGAAGTTGCTTCTAGTTCTAAATCTATAATCTTTTGACTTGCATAAAGATTGGATTTGCATAAAGACAGATAAGAGCTGGAGGCTGAAGAAAAGAGGTTTGAAGGAGTCAATACTTCTCAATCCTCCTATTACTTGACAAAAGGGATGTGTCAGATGTACCCTTAGGAGAGAAAATATCATAGCTGAGGGAAAAAATGGTTTAAAAAAAAAAACCCTCTCCTAGGAACAGGGATCAGGTTATCAGGGTTTAGAGTTGTAGGGGGGTGGTTCAGTAGGATGAGGAACAAACATTGGGAAATAATATATATTGAATCTGAGGCTACAATAAGAGCAGAATCAAAATGGTTAACTCAAGCAGGTTTTCTTTTAATTCCAAGGGAATTTCATTTTCCACATTCCTAAGCATCAGATTTAGATGGGATGGAAAATATGGGGTATAATGGTGCAAAAACTCACTCAGAAATGAGAGGACCTGGATTCAAATCTCATCTCTGACACATACTAGCTGTGTGACCTAGGATAAGGTCACATAATTTTCCTAGGCTTCTGTTTTCTCACTTATAAAATGAAGGGGTTGGATTAAAAGGCCTCTGGAATCACTTCCAGATCCAGTTCTATGAGTCTATGAATGAAATTTATTCCATTAATATTTGGAGTAAGCATGCAGAGGGTTCCCCACTACTCACCTCTGAAAGTTAAAAGTCAGTCACCATTAATTCAGAAAAACAGAATCTATATTAAAATCAGAGAGCCAAATTGTGAGATTTCTGGATAATATAAAAATGGAATCTGTTCTGGAGAGACAGTCAGAATTGGATATTCCTGGCTTTGTCATATTCAGCAAGCATTTATTAAATATCCATAGCACAGACAGAGATCTCACTGCCAGGAATGTACCTCAGGGAAAGAAAAAAGAAAGAAAAATATTTGTTAACAGCACATTTTGCAGTAGCAGAGAATTGGAAACAAAGTGAATGCCCATCAACTAGGAAATAGCTACAAATTGCGGTGCATGAATATAAAGGAATAATACTAGTAGCTAACATTTATATAACAGTTTAAAGTTTGCAAAACACCTTACAAATATTATCTCATTTGAACCTCACAATAATCTTGTGAGTTCGATTCTATTATTATCTCTCTTTTAAAGAGATGAGAAAACCTGGAGCACAAGAAAGTTAAGTGACTTTTGTAGCTTTTGCAGTCTTTCCCAACCATTCCTAGTTCCAGTGCTTTCCCTCTGTTAATTATTTCCTATTTATCCCATACATAACTTGTATTTTTTGTATAATTTTGTATTTTGTATAATATTGTAGTTATTCAAATGTTGTCTCCCCTATTATAGTGTAAGATCCTTGAAGGAAGGAACTGTCTTTTGCCTCTTTTTTGTATTTTCAGTACTTTGCACATAGGACATGCTTAATAAATGTTTATTGATTGGTTAATTGATTAATTGATTTGCTCATTGTCACACAGGTATCTGAGGTTGAATCTGAACTCAATTCTTCTCCAAGTCTTACATTCCATTCACTGTGTGTAGCTACCTGTTATATATTACTGAGTCACGAAAAATGATGACTATAAAGAATAGAGGGAGGTATGGAAAATATATGAAATGATGCAATATGAAGTAAGCAGAACCAGGAAAATAGCATGTGTGCCCAATGACCACAGTTCTCTAAATGGCAAAAACAAAAATTGAAAGGTCTCATGGGCAGCAGGAGGAGAAAGAAGCAAGTGGATGTCATCTGTTTTAGAAATTTTATTTTCAAATTAAATGTATATAACAGGATTTCTATGTACATATAGAAATAAAATTATATATAAAACTGTAAATCTCTATTTGATACCACTTGATACCAGTCCTACTTTGTCCATTTCAGATAAGAATAAGATTCATCTCATGTCCATTTCCCACTTACACTTTTCTTTTCACACATTCTATTAATAGAAAATAGCAAATTTCATCCATTTTTTCTCCTTTCTGTACTACTTATTCCATTTATTCTCCTTTCTCTTTCTCCTCAAAACTATGGAATAGAACCAATCCACCTCCCCCCCTCCATCCTCTGTTTTTTTTTTTAACTCCTTCAGGACTCTTTGAAGGCAATAATGTTCTTTTTTTTTCTGAGGAAACTGGGGTGACTTGCCCAGTGTCACACAGCTAGGAAGTATTAAGTGTCTGAGACCAGATTTGACTCAGGTCCTCCTGACTTCAGAGCTGGTGCTCTATCCACCATGCCAACTAGCTGCCCCA
Source organism: Myrmecobius fasciatus (assembly GCA_023553655.1). Classification (NCBI taxonomy): domain Eukaryota; kingdom Metazoa; phylum Chordata; class Mammalia; order Dasyuromorphia; family Myrmecobiidae; genus Myrmecobius; species Myrmecobius fasciatus. Next base: position 32,713 of record JAJPUD010001955.1, read on the forward strand.
GGCAATAAGGTTCTGAAGGGACTCATTGCTTTTCTCCCTGACAAAATATTAGCATATATCATCAAATACCCCCTTCCAATTGTAGTTTGTATTTTCATTTCAAATTTTTAACTCAACTATACTATTTTCATTAGAAATCTTGACAATTCTCTATTCTACAAAAATCAACTTTTCTCTATATTGACATTTCCTTAAACACCCTAATCTAATTCTTCAATTTACTCATTTCTCAAGGCCCACTTCTTCATCCACTTCACTACACACAGAGATGGTCATACTTCATCTTATTATCATCCGCAAATGTCCCACTTCCACATTCATGAACTCTGAAAATCCTTTATCTAATAATTATCTGTTGCCATTCCCCTCTCCCTCTGTCTTGTATCTTCTAAACCTCTTCTTCATCCTCAATATGACCTCAATCTCTCCACTCCCTCATTTCTCAGTCCATCACCCTTGCACTGGGTACATTCTTATCCCTTTCTTATTTTGAACCTTGGGGGATAAAATCAGCTCTATTCTGTGCTTTTCTATCAAGTGCCATGTCCCTCTTCTCCTATCAAAGATTTTGTCCTGCCAAATCTCAGTTTTGGATTACTCTTATTGTACTCATAGAAACTTTTGTTTCTATACACATACTGTTGAATGAAGCTGGAGAAAATGGGAAACTATGCTGATTGAGCCCACTATAAATTTATGTATATAATCTCAATTGAACCATTATTGGATCAATATGCTATCCCACTCATCATAGCAGTTTTTCCAAAACTTTTAATCACTCATCAAACATCCCATTTTCCCCCCTCTCTCAGTTGATAACCTTGCTTCATATTTCACTGAAAATTTGAGGTCATTCTCTAAGAACCCCCTTTTTTGCCCCTCCTACTCATTTTAAGGCCTTACAATTCCACCTTCAACCATCTTCTTTGAGGAAGTGACACTTCTTTACAAGAAAAACACTTCTCTATACCCAATTCCATCCCATCTCTCCCAGCAGATTATCCCCTCTATCATGTCCATCCTCTCACTAATCTTCAATCTTTTGCTATCTATTGACTTCTTCCCTACTGCCTACAAACATGCTCATGTCTCTCCCATCCTTAAAAAAATCCTTATTTAATCAGTCCATCCTATATCCATTCTTTCATGACTAAACTCCTTGAGAAGCCATCTATAAACCATGTTTCCACTTCCTTTCTTCTCACTCTCTTCTTAACTCTCTTCTGTCTGTCTTCCAATTTCATTATTCAACTGAAATTGCTTCCTCTAAACCAAATGATCTCTCAAATCTATTTATTCAGTCCTAATCTCTGTGCTGACTTCCAGTTTTGGATTTCCAACTGTCCCTAGAAATCTTGAAGTAGATGGTCCATAGACACTTTGAAGTCAATTATGTCTAAAACCGAATTCATTATTTTTCTTCCTCAATCCTCTCCTTTACTCTGTCCTGTGGTTGTAATAGATCTAGGCAATTTTCAATTTGATTTCTTGACTTTTTTTAACCATAATTATTGAAGAATAAGTGGATCCCACTTAGTCCTAAATTATCTCTTTCACTTGTTTTCTAGATCAATTGTTTTTTATATTGGGTGTCATATTTTATTCTAACTTTTCAACCTTTTGGTTTTGATTTTGTTCTAATATTTCTTACTGTTTCATGGAATCATTTATTTCTGTTTTGTCTAGTTTGCAAGGATTCTATTTCTTGGATAAGATTTACCATTTTCTCTTGTAAGCTATTCTCCTTCCAATTCTTTATTCTTTTCAATTGATTTTTTTAATCTCTTGCTTAATTTCTTCTAAATATTCATTTATAACTTGTGGAAAATCCACTTTTTCCTTTTCTTGCAGTTATTATAGAGTTGTTCTCTCCTTTGAACGGATCTCTAGACTTACATTATATTGCTCAAGATTTTCATTGATTTACTCATTTATCCAACTTTAATTCCTGAACTCAGTCTCTGTGTCAGAACTATCACCTCCTCCTGCACCTTTTGAGTGGGGTTGTTCCCTGCTTGGTCATGTCCTGGGTCCCCTGAGTTCTTGCCCTAACCTCCAAATTCCAGGGTGAGATATCTCCCCATACTGAATCATTGAAATTTGGAGAGCTGGAGTTTCATGCTCCTCTATGGTAACTCAGGATAGAATGTTAGGAATCTCAGAGCCCCAAACACCTGGGTTGTTCCAATCTGAATACTGTTAAGTAGCATGTTTTGCCTCCAATAATCCCTGAATTCAATTTACAATCACCTTTTGGCTATCTCTATACAGAAAGCCCTGAAGATTATACATGTTGTTTCTGGTCTTTTTATGAGGCAATCAGTGGGCTTGTTTGTCTGCTCTGTTGCTGGCTTTCCTGGCAGTCCCCTGTCCTATTAACTGTGGGCTGCTGGCTGGGTTTTTGTGCATTTCTGATGTGGGAAAAAAAATAATTTACTGTCATTTTTGTTAGGATTTCTTGATTTCTTCTTATTCAGTCTGGTATAAATTTTAGGGTTTTTTGCTGGAGTAGGTGTGTGGTAGCAAGACAGCCTGCCTTTCTCGGTTCAGTTGGTCAGAAGTTGCCACAGATCCCATCTCATGAAAGATACTGGAATTCAAAGCTGTTATGGCCAAGTTAGGAGTGGAAGGGAATGATATCGTACGGTACAAACCCAGCAAAGACTCTGAAGCCACAGAAAGACCGTGAACTGATAAGCATTCCAGGCAAGAGAGAGCAAAGTATACTACTTTCTCATCACCCTGGAAGCTGCAATTTTATTTTTATTTTTATTTTTTTATTTATTAATTTATTGTTTGATAGAGTATAGGAAGATAGTCATATATCCTTGAAAGAAAAGGAGTTAATTATTTGAAAAGAGAAAGCCACATCCATAAAAGGAAGTGAATTGTTAGGAAAGCTCTTCCCACATGAAAGAAGGGGAAGGAAAAAAGTCTGAAAATGCTCAAGTAAGTCATCTGTTTCAGGGGATAATTGACAGCTCAGCCTGTCTTGACTGAATTACATTTGCTGATTACATTTGCTACAAGGAACAGTGCAAGGGGGTGTTATGTCAGGGAATAACAATGATTTTTTTTTAAGGCAACCATGGATACAATTTTGAATTTCATAACTCTAAAAACAGTAATTAAATATGTAAATTTGAGAATTTCTCCCTCTTTGCTTAAAAAAAGAAAAGAATTTATATTCTCTTTTATGATTTACATTGATTATTCATTTAACTACTTCTAATGGATCCCATCTTCTGGAGAGCTCAGACATGCAAGAGAATAGTCTTGTGAGAAGGGTATTTCCTGTGTCTCCTGAGCCAGCTAACCCAGGCAAGTCCCATGGAAACCAAAGTCTTCAATCTGGTGCAAAACCAAGAAGGAGATGAGGAAATTTCAGATTCATGGTGGGAACAGCAGACCCATGAAGTATTGAATATAGTGAGAGGAAGAGGATGGGAGGAAAGCCAGGAAGAATGGCTGAGACCAATAACAACAAAGAAGGGCAAAATTACTTAGGTCATTTCAGTAAAAATTCTGTTGAAAAGGACTTAATTTCTGCCCCCAGTTATGAACTTGAAGTTTTGTTTTTTAAAAGGGAGTTTCATTTATAGGTTAACAGCAGGAGAGCACCTCATTCCTACCTTGTCCTTTCTGCCCATGGGGATTGAAAGACTGGGCCCAAGAAAATGGCAATGTAAGGGAAGTGATTTTGACTTTTGAAACAGTGCCATGGATTGCATCAATAAGGTTGTATTGTCCTTCTTAAAAAAAATCAGTCCAATAAACTTGTTATTGCCTTGGAGATGGAAAGAGGGTGAATTGGACATGGACTATCTATAGAAACACAGTTTTTAAATCTTTTATCTTATAAGAGATGGTCAAAGCAGGGTATAAAGTGTCACCTGCTATGGAGAAAACATTTCCAATATTTAGTTGTTCCCTAAAAATTCTAGGGAATAAAAAATATGCATAACAGCAAATAGAGTTTCTTTATATAGAGAGGCCTAGCACTAATCTAGGCAAATCAACTAACAAGCATATATAAAAGGTTATTATTCTGAAATAATTTCTATTTTTTAAAATGTCCATTTGGCATGTTCAACAAAGAAAAGGCAACATCCAGCAATTTCCCTCAGTCCTGTTCTACCATATTACCTTCGCCAGACTAACTTGCTACTCACAGACCCCAAAGCATGAAAGTACAAGATTTGTGTCTCAAAGAATCCAAGTCACTGAGGGACTTGATCTCAGGACTAATCCTCTTCAAGGAAACTCAGGCTACTTCTTGGAATCAGGGACTAGGATGTGTACTTTCATGATTTAGTTGAACTAGGAAGGGGATGAGGTGGAGACAGAATACTTGGGGCTCTTCCAGTTCCTGGGTTGATAAAATTAACCTAATGAATGGGATAGGGAGAGATATAGTCTTAAAGTTATAAAAGTTTTTTAGGTTTGGGTTTTGGGGGTGGGGAGGAAAAGGTTGAAGCTTCCCTTTTCCTCCTTCTATATTATAATGAAATGTTATTTGGATGTCATTGAGCTAAGAGGAAATTTAGATGCCATCTAATCAAATAAACATTCATTAAGTGCGTCCTATGTATCAGACACTGAACTGGGTGCCCAGGATATATAAAAAACAAAATAATACAATTTCTGCCCTCAAAGAGCTGGCTCTCCAAGAGATAGGAGGAACCCACATACATATAGAGGTATATCCAAATATCTACACAATCCCTAATTTCACAAATAAAGAAAACAGACTCAAAGCAAGTGTATCACTCACCTAATCACTTAGTAAGTGACAAATGTAGTAGAAAATGTGCCACTTGAAATATTGGAACAATGGAACAATCCAAGTAATTTATCATTCAATGTTTACTTCTAATCTCCCTTTCCAGTCCAGAAGAGCCCAACAGTGCCCTCAGTGACCAGGAAGTAATATTAATCTCTGTCCAAAGCAGCACCTGCCAAGAATGTAATTTAATGAAAAAGGAAGAGCACAGGGAGAAAAAAACAACTGTGTTCTCCCACCCCCACCTAGAGTAGATTCAAATTGACCTCTGAACCAGAGGGTCATAATGTCAGACCAAATAAAATTAATATTATTATATTATAAAATTTAACTATTATTTAAATAATAATATAATTATATTATGAAAACATAAATTAAAATTATAATAAAGTTCACATAGATTTTCAAAAATAAACAGAAAATAAAGCTACTGCAGGAGCCCAACTCTAAAATAATCTTCTCTCACTTAAAACATTTTAAATGATGTCTCCCTTTTCTCTCCAACTGAAGTACAAAATATGCAAATGTTATAAATATTATAAATTACCCAAAGTGATAAAATGGAGTGAAGTTCTTTTTTGTGATTCTAACTAGTCTCATTTCAAAGCTAATCTCAAATGAAGGAGTCTCCATGTTGTGAATCTCTAGGGTCCAGTGTCTCCTCCAGATGTTTATAAGAGTAACCTGTGTGAACTGAACATTTCGTTTTTCCCACTAGGGCTAAATCAGGAAAGCCTTGCTATTGTCCTACTTTCCATTATTCCCTTCTCTTCCCCTCTGCTTCATTGCCCCCTGCCCCCAAGAATAGTATCTCTTATCAGAGATTCATCAAGAGCAAGACCATGGGGAGGAAAGTTCAGCCATGTGAAAAGGGAGTAATTGTTCAGGGTTTGAAAGGGGACAGGAATCCAAGGGCTTTGTGGCCCCAAAGGACAGTTACCTGAGTCATTTCAGAAAAGATTTAGTTGGAAGGCTTTAATTTAAATGTCAAGTTCCCAAATTGGGAATTTTTTTTTCCGGGAATAGTGTGTAACCTGAGTCCAAAGCCCATTGATATAAGATTCTCTCCTCTTCACTGAGGAGAACTGGTTTAAAAAAAAAAAGAATTGGAAAAAATAGAAGGGAGCGCTCCAGTTTTTTCAATCTCTTAAATCTTCAGTTTCTTTACACTCTCTAGACTTTTTCTTCGAGACTCTTTATTCTATTTGGGCTTTGAATGATTCTGCATGTAGAAATCTTTTGAGTTGAGGTAGGAGTAATAATAACACTTTAAAGTTTACAAAGAACTTCCAGGGAGAGATGGATATGAATAGGGACCCCTGTCCCATTTTTCCCTTTCATTCTTTCCTCAACCTTCAAGAAGTGACCTTTACATTCAGGACATAAATTTGAGGAGAAGAATGTCGAAAGGGAGAAACTATCTCAGTACAGTTCAAAAACAAACTGATGGACTACAAAAAAGAGCAAGGAGAGACTGGATCTTCTGCTCCAAGAAGCTTTTCATATGAATTTGTCCTTAGTTTGGGTGTATGTGAGTAGCAGGGCATGTGAATGAAGGGGAAAGAGACCTAGAGAAACAACCTAAATCTTCTATCCTTCCCTCTCAGACTTTTTATCTTGAATCTTAAATCTTCTAGTGTAACTTTGTCTGATGTCTCCTTAATTAGAATATAAGTTCCTCGAGGGCAGAGATTCTTTTTTGTAACCTCAGTATGGTCATAAAGTAAGCATTAATAAATGCTTGTTCTCTATTTTTATTTTGGATATTTAGGAAGCGGACTGAATTGTGGTGGTGGGAAGTAGAGAGAATATGGAGTAGAAAAGAGCAGAGGACAGAATAATCCCTCTCTCCTAGACCCACTCAAGAAAGACATTAAAATGAAGTCTTCTAATGGAACATACTGTCTGAAAAAGATTAAGGCTTAATTGAGGAAGAGTAATTTTTTTTTTTTTTAGTATTGGCAACCCATGAAAAGGAAATACAAGCCCTTTTCATATTGTTCCCAATTTAACTAGTTCTAACTGATATCACTTTAACTAGAAGCAGTGTCCCCAAGCAGGGAATCTCCTCAGCCCCAAGGCTCAGTAAATGGCTGTGGGAAAATCTTTGTGAAGTAGATTCCCAGGGCATATGGAGGCAGTAAAACCAGACACACACTTCATAGAGAGCAGAGTCCTCCATCCAGAGGCAGAAACCTTGCAAGGAGAAGAAAAGTAGTACAGCAACCTTAGCACCTTGGGGAAGTAAGGACAGAGCATGTGAAAGCCAGAAAGAGAGTGAAACTATGGTATAGAAGGTAAGAAAGAAAGGCATGAGGAGAGAGTGGAACTAAGGGATTCTGACCCCCAAACAGAGCAAAATTAGGGCACATCTGGATTCAAGATCTTGAGTCAAAAAGGAGTGGACCAATGAAACTCAGGTGGCAGAGCCCAGATGTTCTCACTAAATTTTATACCCTTTCTAAATTAGAGATTCTTAATCTTTTTGTCCATTACAACCTTGTGAGCAGATCAGTGAAGCCTGTGGACCCTTTATTAGAAAGATTTTTTTTAATTTTTAATTTTTTAAAATACTCAATTTAAATCAGGGGTTGGTGAAAATAAAGTCACATTTTCCCCCATCCAAGTTTATTAACCCTCTGAAATCTACCACAAATACTTTCTGTGGGATCCCTAGGTTCAGAACCCCTGCTCTCAAGATTGGTCTTCAAAATAAAATAAACAACAGGAAAAAAAAGCCTTCTTTACTCTCCCATCCATTGTTCTTTCTCTGTTGTGCTTCAGACTTTCAGAATAATTAAGGTTAAACTTCCCCCTTTAAAAAAAAAGAAAAAGAAATATTTTATTGCTTTATTGGTCAGTGAATTAATGCTTATTGAGAGTTTGCTATGTGCCAGACACCATGCTAAGCACTGGGATTACAAAGAAAGGCAAAACCAGGTTCCTATCTTTAAGGTACTCACAGTCTAACAGTGAAAATAACATATAAATAAATAAATACATGAAGGAGATATATGGAGGAAATACAAGATAACCTCAGAGGGGAAGACATTAGTGACTGGAGGATAGGGAAAGGTCTGCTGTAAAAGGTAGGATTTGATCTAAGTTTTGAAGGAAGCCAGAGAAAGCAGAGGTGATGATGGAAGGCATTCTAGGCATTGTGTACCAGCCACTGTGAAGGCCCAGAGATGAGTCATTGCTGTGTTCGTATATAGGAGGAATAGCAAATGGACTTGTATGCTGGACTGTAAGTTCCTTGAGGATTATATGCCCAGTGCTTATCACAGATCCTAGAACATAGTAGGAGCTTAATAATTGTGGTTGATTGATTGCATTATAGTATATGAAGAGGAATAAAGTATTAGAATAGAAAGATAGGTAGGAAGAGGCCAGACTATCAAAAGCTTTAAATGCCAAAGGACCTTATATTTAATCCTGGAAGGCAATAGTCACTTGAGTTTATGGAGGGGGTGCAGAGGAGGAAGTTGAGGGGAATTTAGAAAAATCATTTTGGCTGTCAAATGGATATTAGATATCCACTTTAGATCCATATTAGGTAATAGATATTAGAATGGAAAGAGTCTTGAAGCTGGGAGATAAATGCCATATTACAATAGTCAAAGTAAGAGCTGATGAGAGCAGTTACATGAATGGTGAAGAATATACATATATATATATATGAGAGGAGATGTAAAGATAAAAAAGAAAAGTATTTGGCAACAAATTAAATATGTGGGTTGAGTGCAAGTAAGAAGTTGAAATTGACATGGAGATTGCTAGCCTAAGTCATAGGAAAGGTGTCAGTGCTTTATATAATAATAGGAAAATTCAAAATTAGTGACAGTTTGGGAACAAAAGGAAAAAAAAAACCCTCTGTTTTGGATATGTTGAGTCCAGGAAAACAAAAGCAGTTGGTAATGTAAGACTATAGCTCAGGAGAGAGACTAAGGTTAGATAGACCTTGGAATCATTAGCATTAAAATGATAATGGAACCCCTGGGGTTTGATGAGTTCACCAAGTAAACCAGTACCAAGATAAAGAAGAAGAGGACCCAAATAGAGCCTTGGGAGATTAGTGGGCATGACATGGATAAATTACCAGCAACAGAAATTTTGAATGCATGTCCTAGAACCAGGAAGGAATAGTCTCATAAAAACCCAAGAAAGAAAAAGTAATCAATAGCGTCAAATGTTGCAGAAAGGTCATGAGCATTGAGAAAAGGTTATTATAGTTGACATTTAAGTTATCATTGAGGGGCAGCTAGGTGGAGCAGTGGATAGAGCACCAGCCCTGAGGATCTGAGCTCAAATCTGGCCCCAGACACTTAACATGTCCTAGCTGTGTGAACCTGGGCAAGACACTTAACCCCAAGTGCCTCAGCCAAAAAAAAATAATAATAATTAATTAATTAATTATATCATTGATAACTATGAAGGAAGAAATTTCAGTTTAATGATGAAATCCAAAGCCAGTTGAGGCTTTTTGCCATTGTGGTAGTGGTAGTAGTGTTAATTGTTGCTGATGCTAATGCTGTTTTTAAAGCTGAGACAGATATGAGCATATTTATAGCCAGTAGATTGAAGGAGAAAAGAGAACGAGAGCAGTAAGGGGGTTAGGATCGGAGGGGATGGGTTTAGAAGGGATTTGCCGTGGCTAAGAGAAAGACCACTTCTACATCTGAGACAAAAATGAAAAAGAAAATAGTGAGGGAAGACATCTAAGTAATGTGAGATGTGGAGGAAGGGAGAAGAGAAAAATTACAGCTGAACTGCCATACAAACTTTTAAAAAGTTTCTATAGCTCTAAATTGTAAAAACTTTGTCAATAATTTCCTAGAAGGAAATCTTTCATGTTTACTGAGCCCTTAGTTTAGACATAACACATCACTAAGCTCTGAGCATCATCTAAAACAAATAACTCCTGCCCACAAGGGGTTGACATAGAAAAACATCACTGAGTTTTGAAAGAGAGAATTAGAAGTGGCCTTTGGGATTGTTTCAGAAACTTGAACTTTCTTTCCTGTAGGTTTTACTCAATATTAATAAAAATAACAACAATAATAGTAATGATAACTAACATTTATGTATTACTCAGAATCAAGATGTCCAAAAGGGAACTGGCTTTATTTCTTCCCAAGCAATCCCTTCTCCAAATTTTCTTTCTTTCTTTCTTTTTTCTTGGCAATAGAAATTAATTAAATTAACTTGCCCAAGTTACACAGCTAGTAAGCATCAAGTGCCTAAAGCTGGATTTGAATCCAGGTCTTCCTGATTCCAGGGCTGATGGAAGGAAAAAAACACAAGTTCAAACATGAAAAAGAACAAAGAACTTTAAAGAACAAAAAGACCACTAACTAGTATTTTATTTTCATCTTTTTCATTAACCCCATCCTCTAGCACAGTGTCTGGCACCTATCTGGCTTTAAATAATGCATGTTGAATTGAATTGAATTGTATTAGATTTATTCGATTTAAGGAATGGAGGGAAGGATTAAGAAAAGATAGACATGGGAACCTCAACTGATTCTTGAAAGAAACTAGTGGGTGTAAGAATCAGATATGAAAGGAGAGAGCATTGGAGGCATGGATGATTACCTATCCAAAGGCACAAGGATGAGAGATGAAATGTCTCTAACAAAAATGGCTAATAGTTCAGCTTCATCAGAACAGAAAGTATGGGAAAGGAAGTTTTGGAGGGCTTTAAATGACAGACTGAAGAGCATATATTACGCACTAGAGAATCACTAAAGGTTTTTTAAATAGGGAACTAATTTAGTTGGATTTGTGTTTCAGGAATATTGATTTGATAGCCACGTGAAGGATAGATTAGAAAAGGTGGATTGGAGCAGAAAGGACAGTGAAATGGTTTTTGCTACAATTCAGGTAACAGGTTTATTAATGTTCATCCTTCTTTCTCCAAGAGGCCCAAAGACATCATAAGGGTGATGTCTTGACTTGCATGTGAATTGAATTTAAGTGAGGCAGAATTGCACAAAGGCATCAGCCTCACTCTGTCCTCCAGTTACTGAAGTCCAATGACAAGACATAAGTCAAGATGACTGATGATGAACCAGCGTGCAGTGGATTATGATGAAGACCTGAACTAGAATGATGATGATAAAAAGGGGTAGATGAGAGAAATGTTGGTCCTTGGTTTTATTAGTTGAGATAGGCAGTAGCAAGAGAGAAAGAAGAGCCAAAGATTACCCCCAAATTTGAGAACTTGGTTGATTAGAAAGTGGTGGTGCCATTAACAGAATAAGAAAGTTTGGGGGCAGCTAGATGATACAGTGATAGAACATCAGCCCTGGAATCAGGAAGACCTGGATTCAAATCCAGCCTTAGGCACTTGATGCTTACTAGCTGTGTAACTTGGGCAAGTTAATTTAATTAATTCCTATTGCCAAGAAAAAAGAAAGAAAGAAAGAAAATTTGGAGAAGGGATTGCTTGGGAAGAAATAAAGCCAGTTCCCTTTTGGACATCTTGATTCTGAGTAATACATAAATATTAGTTATCATTACTATTATTGTTGTTATTATTATTAATATTGAGTAAAACCTACAGGAAAGAAAGTTCAAGTTTCTGAAACAATCCCAAAGGTCACTTCTAATTCTCTCTTTCAAAACTCAGTGATGTTTTTCTAAGATCATTATCATCATCAAAGATTTGTACAAAATAATGAAAAATGAAATAAGCAGAACCAAAAGAACACTGTATACAGTAAATATTATTTTAAGAATAACTCAATTTGACTATTATAAATACCCAAATTAGTTGTAAAGGACATATGAAGAAAGATGCTATCTATGCTATTTACATTCAGAGAAGGAACTGATAAAAATATAGAGAGAATAATTTCACACACATACATATATAATGTGTATATATGTACATATATGCACACACACACATACACACACACACACATATATATATATATATATATATACATATCTATTTGTGTCTAATAGCAGCCATCGCTAGGGAGGGGAAGGAAGAGGGAAAAAAGAAATTTTCATGATAACTTTCTCGTATAAACATTTTTAAAAATTATATTGTTTTGGAAATATGAGTTTTATTCCATAAAGTAAAAATTAAATAAGTAATTAGTTAAAAAAAAAAAAACCTCAATGACTACTCCTTTCTACAATTTACCTACTCTGGTCCATGATGGTGATGAAACTAACCAAAAATCATCCTAGCCCTGACTACCTCTGAAAAAATCAATGAGGTTTTTTGCACAGTACTTTCAATTCAACAAGCATATCTTAAATGCCAACTATTAAGCTTATTAGGGGGAAAGGGGTGTATATACAAAGATAAGTAAAATACTTACTAAGATAAGAATATGGATAAGGATTAGGATAAGGATAAACAAAGATAAGTAAAATACTCCTTCCTAAGGAACTTAGTTCTATTACAGGCAACAAAATACCCAAATATCTTAATGACTTGTGATTTTGTCAAGACAAACTTTGGTAGATAAATTTTAGGGGAGTAGTTTGAGGCAATAGAGATTAAGTGACTGACCCAGTTTTACAAAGCTAGTAAATACTAAAGAAAAAATTTGATCCCAAGTCTCCCTAATTCTGACAAGTAATCTATATACCATATCATGTACTTCTACCAGAGGCAATAAAATGAATGTAAAGAGCCATTAAGGTGTTACATCTCAAAATATAAAATAATAATAATTGATCAAGAGAGTGATTGGATTATAGAGTGCATAGAGGCAGAATAAGATATAAAAAGAATAGGAAGGTAGGCAGGAAGAGCTTTCATTGCCAGAGTTCTTTATATTCAATCCTGGAAGTAATAGAGAGGTACTGTGTTTTATGGAAGGGGTAAGGAGGAGGAAGCAAAGGGAAGGTGTCAGACTTACAATTTAGAAAAATCATTTTGGCAGTCAAATGGAGGAGAGCTTAGAGTGAGAAGAGTTTTGAGGGTGGGAAAGCAAAGCCATATTACAATAATCCAAGCAAGAATTAATGAGAACTGGGATGGTAGTTGTGTGAATAGTGAGAAATAAACTTATAAGTCATTTTGAGGTTTACAAAGTGCTTAACACTCTTCTGCAATGTGGAATAAATAAAAAAGCAACATGAAAAGTGTAATCTGAGGGAGGAGAGTTTAGTCAACAATTGATTTGAAGAAGATCCAAGAGGTTTAGTGGATATCCAGCTCAATATGAATCATCAATGTGATATGATAGGCAAAAAAATCCAAAACTATCTTAATATGCCTTAAGAGGGTCATAGCTTCCAGAAGTATGGCTGTGAGAATTCTGCTGTACTCTGCCCTCATCGGAACTTATACAAATAAGTTTCAATTCTGGCCCCCAAAGTTTAATTTGATGATCAATTATTATAGACTTAGCCCTTCTCAGCTATACAGTGATCCAGAAATAATTCCAATAAATTTGGGATGGAAAATGCCATTTGATTCTAGAAAGAGAACTATGAAGACTGAATATGGATCAAAGCATATTCTTTTCACCTTTTTTGTTTGCTTTTTTTCTTGTGTTTTTTCTCTTTTGTTCGGACTTTCTTTCACAATATGATTAATATGGAAATGTTTAAAATGACTATACTTGTATAACCCACACACAAGATTGTTTGTTGTCTTGAAAAGGAAAAAGGGAAGGGAGGGAAGGAGAAAAAAAATTGGAACTCAAAATATTACAAAAAAATGTTGAAAATTAGCTTTACATGTAATTGGAAAAAAATACTATCGAATTTTTTTAAATGGCATTGCTAGGTAGGAAAGTAGCCAAAGGATGGAAAGACTTTGAGTCCATATCATATGAAAATAGGGCCTGGTGAAGAGAATCTGCAACCTCTTATCTCCTCTCTTGAGGCTAGACACAAGCCCCAGGATCTCTCCGGCTCTCATCAACTTTGCTCCTTGGGCAGTCATAGAAGGTGAAGCAATCAAATTTCACCAAGGAGAGTCTTAAGCAACTGGACTTGAGCCCAGTCACAGAAGAAACTGGCGGTGTTTAACCTGGAGATTTATTCTATTTTGACCTCAGAAGAGAAAACAAGAAGCAATTGAAACAAGAAAAATTGGCAAAAAGACAATTTAGGCTTGCTATCAGGAGAAAAATTATGTATCTATTCTTTCCCCAATACAATGTGAGATCTTTGAGGTCAAGGACTGTTTTGTTTTTGTTTTTAGATCCCCTAGTGACTGGCTCAGCAACTGGCACATAATAGGTGTTTAATAAATGGTTGTTGATTGATAGATTGATAACTAATTAACTTTATGAATATTGCTCTTTGAACCCAGGCTGCAGAACCAAGGTAAAATGAACTTGAAGCCTAAATGTAGCCTCTTTGATATATAAGCTTTATGCCTCTCCTCTTAACATTCTCTAGAAATGTTCTAGAAGTCTTCAAGATTTCTGAATTGTTTGAGGTCCAGGAGGAGGAGTATTAGCATAGGGAGCCCCTTCCTTCTGACAATCAAATGTTTCTCTGTTATGGAGAATTCCCAGGGTAGACACAATATTTCATGCTTTACCTCTCATCCCCCACCCCCATCCCCACCCTGTTGCATTCCCTTCCCTCAAAATCTGTTTATCATTTCTCAACCAGTCTTTATGGCTAGGAGCTGCAAGAACAACATTCGAAGAGGAGTTCTAATCTAATTAATTTCATGCAATTTCCCCCAAAAACCTTCTAGATCAGAAACCCTGACCTTTAAGGCTCACAACAAAATGTCTGAGATTAACAATGTTCAAAGATTACAAAATCCATTACCCTGATTTATATCAAAATAGTAACAAGGAGCAAAAATTTAAAATTAGAAATGAATTTAGTGATTATCTAAATATATACACACAAACACCCCATTCAGGTATGTGAAACAGCATTTTGCAGATGAAGAAACTGAGGCAAATTTGACATAAACCATAAAATGCTAGAATGGGATTAACAGTACCTTTTAAACCTTTCCTCCTCTTGTCTCCTCTCCTTGCCCCTACCCTCACCCCCCTCAGCCAGTGCTTTTAAAAACCCAGATAGCTAAAAGAATTTCTCTGAGGCAAAGAGGAAAGTAATGGAGCTTCATGCCATACTCCCTAACACTTCCCAGGCTTTCTCAGATTCTCTAGCTCTGGCTTGAAGCCCCAGTTGAGATTAACAAATCAACTTTGCTTCATTCAGGATCCTCATCCACACAGTTTTGCAACCATTTTTCATAACGAGGAATTACAAGATAACTGAAAATGAGTTCTGTCCAACCATTTTAGTTGGATATTTATGGATATTTAATCACTTTCTTAGCATAGTTCCCATTTTAGGAAACAATGTGGAACTATGCTAAGAAAGTGATTAAATATCCATTCCTTCTCATCCAGAAATCTTACTGTTAGGCATATACCCCAAGTAAGTCAACAATAAAAAGAAAGGTTCCATATGAACATACATGTGTGTATGCATACATGTGCATGTGTGTATAAACATGTTTATATATGCACGTGTGTGTACATGTATGTGTGAGGTGTGGTTTTTATTTATTTATTTATAATAGCAAGCACTGGAACCAAACTACAAGTTCAGCGACTGGAAAATGGTTATTATACAAGTTATGGTACATGTATTAATGGAATATTATTGTACCATTATAATACATGATGAAAAAGAGAAGTATAAGAAGACTTCTATGAACTGATATAAAATGTAGTAGAACTGAGCCAATAATAAATACAATGACTACAATATGTAAGTGGAAAAAACAACCACAAAAATTTAGCAATTTAAGCTGAATGCTACAAATTTATAATGACCAAGCTTATCCCCCAAGAAAAGATATGAAAAAAATACTACTTTCTCTCTTTTCAGCATGTGTGCAGAAAACTGCTTACAATGTCAGACTTTTGATATTAGTTTTGTTGAACAATTTTTTCTTTTCTTTTCTTTTCTTTTTAGTTTTTCTTGTAAGGCATAGTTCTCCAGAAGGAGGAGAGGAATTCTATTTTGGAAAAAGCAGGTCATATAAAAACAAATATATCAACAAAATTAATTTTTTAAAAAAGTTCTGGTCTAATGATCTTCATATGGCATTCCCTTGCATTTATGACCAAAATAACATTAGCTATAAAAGAATAAAAAATCATCAAAGGTCATGAGGTCTATCCCCTGCCTTCTGTAGTAAAGCTGTACTTGAACCAAAAGATGACAGAAAGTAATTATCAATATCTTTTATTTTTCCCTTCTAATACTCCTACATCATCTGGGATAGAGGTTTTCACAATGCATATTTCAAAAGCAGATCATCTCAGGAAGAATTAGAATAGTTGATATTTATATAGCATTTAATATATACTTGACCCTTTCAACAAACTTGTGTCATAAATATTATATCCATTATTATTCTTATTTGATAGATGCAGAGGCTATGACTCAGAGAAATTGAATGACTAACTACAGTTATTATCCAGTCATGGAATTTTAATTCAGGTCTTTCTGACACTATCTACTACCACATATTCCTTCCTATAAGCCTTTAGATAGTGACTTTCAAAGTCTTAAAGCTACCTTTGTTCTTTATAGGCAAAGGGCATCCGTTATGAGCTTCTCACATTTATATATTTACTAGTATCTAGTACTCTAAAGCCCAGTTTCTTAAATTATCCAGCTACCCTACATGAAATCTCATAACTGAATGTAGGAGTCATGAAATTTTGGCTTGTTGTCAGTAAATGTTTGATTTGTATACCTATTATATATACCTATTACCCAGGGTCATATAAACATTTTTCAGGAAAAAAGGGGTCATGTTGAAAAAGTTATTACTACTACCCTGCAGTACTTTGGACCAGATTGGGCACATTCTCTTCCTTTGTGTTAACTGTTGGGAGTTAGAAAACTTACTGTTCAGTTATAACTCAGATTATTTCATTAACCTTCCATCTTTCTATCAGTAAGGTTGCTATAGTGGTGAAGAGAGGGAACTCAAGAAACTCTTGACCAACTGATTTCTCGCTCTTAAACCTAGTTGGTAAAATCATAGAAGGGACAGGTAACAGAGACAAGATGTTACCTTCCCTTAGGAAGACTATATTTTATTACTCCTTGACTAAATTTAAAAAAAAAGTTTTCTGATGAAATTAGAAGGGTAGCTTGTCACTGGCTTACAAAGATCTATTGCATACCTGGTACCTTTAAAAAACAAATGACAATTCAGGGACATAGTTGTAGCTGAAAATAGCTTCAGAGTATCACTTGGCAGTCTAGACAAGAGCTTACTATGGAGACAGAACCCAGCTCTTGTGAGAGAATCATTCCCTGCCTTTTTCCCTGAGGGCAATAAGGGAAGGGAAGGAGATTTCTCTCTCCTCTTCATTCCCCAACAGTAAGGAAACTACTCCCCAATAGGAAACATTACCAGCAGTAAGCAAACACAGTCAATAGGGTCAGCTCCAAAAGTGTGATCACACTGGCCACAGAGAAGAGAGTTCACTGTGTATTCTAGCAGTAATTCATCCTGGCATTTGGAAGTTGAGCTGTGGAAACTCAAGCAGCCCAGATGAACAAGTATTCCAGCTGAGACTCTTTAAATTAAAGACTGCATCATGAAGACACAAAGAGAAGACAAAGTACATCAGAACCTTACAGTATCAGAGGCAAGAGTTACTTGGTCACATATGTTCTTAATATGTTTAACTCATTACCAATGTACTCTATGTATGTGCCTCCACTTTGTACTAGTGTCATGTGTAATTGTGTGAGAGGGTACTTCAGGTTTATGGGGAGAATGTTTTCTAGTGACAATTCATGCTATGGCATAAATTGAATTGAATTAATAAATGCCTTTACTTTGAGCTAATTGTATCAACCAGATGAATATTAAAGATAAGCACATTAGTGGGGGCTTGTAAAACATAGCAGTATGAACCTACCCTCCAGGGAACTCTCCCAAGTGAGTTGGGGGAGCAATGCAGAGTGAACATTACGCTCTTGTTGCTGGGTAGAAGTAAGAGAACTAGGACAAAGAAGGCAATCTAACTCCCCACACCCATAAATACTTTCACGTGTCCACTGAGCTGAAATCCCTAGTTTTTTTTATACATTGCTTCTCTAAACCAAGATATTTCCTCACTCTGTCTTCACCAAACTCAGAATCTCTCCTCCTACTCCACACCCACATAAAGACCTTTGAATCCCCAAATTCCTAATATTTCCCCAGTCCACCCTCCATTCTTCATATAACAAGGGGCTAAAACTACACCTCTGACAAATGTTAATAATAAAAGAATATCCCAATAGGATCACAGATTGAAAACTACAAGTCAAACCCCTCATTTTACAGATGAGGAAACTGAAAACTAGGAAAGTTATTTGCCCAAGATCTCACAACCAATGTGTCTGAGATGAGATTCCAAAGACAAATCGAGCCATGAGCATGTGTGTGATGGCCCCCACACTCCAAAACATGCAGCTAAAAAACATCTTCCATACCAAAGTCTCTCACTTTCCAATAATCATCCACATTAAGAAAATGGAAGTCAACTTTGACCAGAGAGGAGGATTGCCAGGAGCTAAAAAAGCAGTAAAATGGGATTAGTGGGAAGGGGAATGAAATAGTGAGGAAGAAGAAAAAGGGTGATGGGAGGAAGGAACTCTTACTCCCTAAACTCAAAGACCAGTCAGTAGGCAGTCATCACTACATAGGATGCAGGGGTTCTTTTGCCTTCTCTATCCCTGACCCCTCAGTGACCCTCGTGAAAACTTTCCCAATTTTGAGACCTCTGCACAAGACTTTTCTCTCAGTTTTGTCACCAGGCCAGTAGAGTTAATATGATTCTAAAGTGCTCCATTAAGCTTACTAACTAAAACTCATTCCGCTTGTTGGAAAAACAAGCCAATTTTCACTCTCTCCCTCAATCTGACCTTAACTAAGCTGATATGAAATTCCTTTTCCTCACCCCATCCATGCACCATGGAATGCATATCAGGTACAATTCAGGAAACATAAAAGTAGTTATTACATTAATAAGGTATATAACTAGGGCACATGTGTATATAACTTAAATATTTAAAATAACAAACACTTCAACTTGAGTGTCCCCTTAAGGTTTACAACAGTTTGACCTCTAACCTACAGATTGGGGAAAAAATGGTCTAAAAATGATAAAACAGAATGACCCACTTGGGGAATTAGCACTAACAATATAATAATTCTTTTAAAAACTTTCCCTTCTTTTTAATTTAAAAAATTTTTAAATGTTTTTATTGTTGTTTTAGGTTTGTTTTTTTTAAGCCACCAAATTTCCCCAATATGCCTCTTTCTTCCTCAGAGACCCAGTCATTCAACATTAAGAACTTACTAAATACCAGGCCTTGAACTTGGCATCCAACAGTCATCCAACATTAAGAACTTACTATGTTCCAGGCCCTGTACTTGGTACTAAGGATACAAAGAAAGGTAAAAGACAATCTCTGTCCTCAAGGAGCGTGGATAACCTATTGGGAGAGATAACATGCAAACATATCCAACTAAGTCATACATGGGATACATAGGAAATAATCAACAGAGGGAAAGCACTGGAATTAGTAGAGAGCAGGAAAAGCTTCCTTTAGAAGGTAGGCTTTAAGCTGAGACTTGAAGGAAGCCAGGAGGTAGAGATGAGGAGGAAGAGCATTCCAGAGTTGGCAGAAATGTCCAGAGTCATGATCATACTTGAGCTTAGGAAGATCACTTTGGTAGCTGAGTAGAGAATGGATACACCCAAAATAACAAAAATATTTTTACAGAAAAAAAAATTAAAAGAAAGAGAACATCAACAAAACTGATCAAACATCACAAAAACCCCTGAAAATAGCTACAATGTACCACACACCTCTGCAAAGAAATGGGATAGGGATGTTTTCCCATATCTCTTCTTTAGAGCCACACTTGGTCTTTGTGATTTTACAACATTCACTTTTAAATTTTTTGTGTTTATTTTACATTCATATTTTACATTTTCTAGGAGAAGGTTTTTTAGAAAAGGAAAATGAAACTCAGAAAATTTAAATGACTTGTCCAAGCTTATGTAAAGAGTAAGAAACAGAGTCAAGCTTTGAATCTAAAACGTTTGGCCTTAAATCCAGCCCTGTTTTTGTTGTACCATGTTGCTACTTAAAGAACCTTGAGATGTTTGACCAGGAGAAAAAAAAATTTCAGTCAAAGGAATTAAAAATTATCACTGTTCAAATATTTGAAGGATTGTCATTTTGGGAAAAGGATTAAATTTATTCTACTTGAGATATGTTAACATTTATAATAATCAGAATGACTTGGTCACTCAAAGTTGTTCTTAAAACAATATTGCTATTATTGCTATAAACAATATTGCTATTACTACATACAACATTTTCTTGGTTCTAACAGTTCTTGTTATTCAATCATTTCTAAGTCTTTGTGAATTTATTAGAGGTTTTCTTGGCAAAAATACTAGAATGGTTTGCCCTTTCCTTCTATAGCTTATTTTTTAACAAGTGGGGAAACTGACCAGGATCACATAGCTAGTTAATGTCTACAGGCAGATTTGAACTGAGGTCTTATCAATTCTTGGCCTGGTATTCTATCTACTGTGTCACCTAGCTGTCTCTATTAACAATTAAAATCTGTTCAAGGATGCCTTATGCCTTATGGGGTCAGTTCTCCATCCCTAAAAATCTAGTAAAGATTAGATGTCCTTTGTCAGGGTTATTGTGAAAAGAATTCATTCTTTTATGTAAGGGCTAGACAAAACAACCATTGAGGTTTCTTCTAATTTTGCAATGTTCTAAGAATGGAAGAAATGTTCTTTCATTTTAAAATTAAATATTTTCCTCAAAAATCTTTCTTTTCCCCTTCCAACTGAGCAAAAAAAAATGGAATAACTGTTAAAAAAAAAAAAACCCGAGCAATTCCCTTGTCATGAATCTGAAGGAAAAGTAAAAACTTTTTTGAATTCATTCTTTGATATAGAAACTCAACCTATTCCATTTCTCCTCATGAATTTCTGAAAAGAGCCCTGGAGTCCTGTTCTCCCAGTTCCTCACTTATCAGGCCATTTCTTTCCAGCAGGAAAGAATATCTGCCTACTTCAGTTTTCACAATTGTGATTTTCTGAGGCAGATACTTGTTCTGCTGGGGACAATACAAATATTACCCAAGCCAGATGTTGTAAAGGTTCATCTGGAGAAATGAGGATGAGAGAAGAAATATCAGGGTAGTCAGATGGGCAATGGAACTGAAGTGGGTAGAGAAAGAAGTTGCTTCAAGGTGATACTAGTTCTAGCAAAACGGTTGGACTGGCAAAACAATCTAAAGCACATATATAAATCAAGTCATACATGATCACACTTGAAAGAGTGGGTAGGAATTCCACTTCTCAGAACAATGTTCTTTTATGTGATTTAATTGATAGTGCTCTAGATGTGAAGTCAAAAAGAATTGAGTTCAAATTCCACCTCTGACCTTATTCAAATCACTTAACAACCTTAGACCTCAGTTTCCTCATCTGTAAAATGAAGGAGGGGACTCAATGATCTCTCATTTTAAATCTATGATCCTATGAAAGGACTAAGTTATGAAGATGGACATGAGTCAGGCTGTGTATAATCTGTTCAGATTTTGCTTTCCCTTTTTAAAAAAAAATTTAATTAATATTTTATTTTCCCCTATTGCATGTAAAAATAACTTTGACATTTTTTAAAGTTTGAGTTCCAAATTCTCTACCTCTGCTTCCTCCCCAAAATTGAGAAGATATTTTAAATCATTTTGCTCTCCCTTTCACTTTGACTTTTGCATCTGACTTCAGTTTCATAAATATTGGGAGTTATCCTCTTTTCATCACTGAGGAGTGACCTTTCCTATACTCCTAAGTATGTCCCCTGCTTCCTCTCCCAGTAGTAAGCAAAGGATCCTGCAGATAGTCCCATGGTAACTGATCTTTTGAATATCCAGTTACTTGATAATGGTAGAAAAAGAGAGGGCCAAATTCTCTATCTTTTCTTTTCACTATGTGCTATTTCTTCACCAAATGGTAGCACAATAGCAAAAGGCATGGTAACAAAACAAAAAGGATGGATACTAGGGAGTAGTTGGGTTTCATTCTTCTTTATCTTTCCAAACCATTCAGAATATACGCTTCATTTGCCATATCATCCATGGACTTCTTGCTCTAGATTTCTTGGCTCATTACACCTCATTTCATAGACTAAATTGGAAAGAGAAGATACATCTGCTTTGGAGACACTCACCCAGAGTTGAACATCTATCAGCTTCATCACCATGGTTGGGACCTTGACAAGTCACTTACCTGCGAAATTTCTTTGTAGTGATTATTGTTGGCAAAGTTGTTAGCATGCTGGATTTAGTTAGGAAAATCTTCCTTCAAATTCCACCTAACTAAGTTTTAGTTTCTTATCTGTAAAATTAGGGGGTTGGGTTAACTAATGTCTATAGTCCTTTACAGCTTTAAACATATGATCCTATGAAATAATGGGATGTTAAAAACTAAATAACATTAAACTTATTCTTTATGTTTAACCAGTGAGAAATCACATGGCACAGGCAAGGCAAGACAACAAATATTTCCGAAGCACTTACTATGTGGCAGACGTTGTGGTAAGAACTAGGAATTAAAATATAAGCAAAAAGCAAGACAGTCCCTACCTTCAAGAAGCTTATGTTCTAATGGGGGAAGACACTATATAAAAGGAAGGGGAGGGGAGGAGAAAGAGAGTACCTGATGAGAATTCCAGAAGAATAAATTTGAATAGGAGATGAAGAGTGTGGAAGATTTTTGTTCAAATCTTACCCCTGACACATACTGATTATATAGCCCTAGACAAATCACTTAATCTCTTAATGTCCCATTCAACAGCCTAAGATCCCTCTCTAAACCACATACAGTGATGTTCTCATCCCATTATCTTAATACTTCAGACCACAGCTTGTTTCCATAAAGGTAAGAACCATGGCTATACTATACTATATATTACAGAAAGCAATCTTGGTTCATCTGCTGCTGGTGGTATCTACTGATCAATGATAATGTCTGTAGAATACATGCAGACTGACCTATATCTTTTTCCAGAGACTCGTTCACTTCAACAAGTCTAATTTCCATTTTCACCGATTTATTTTTCTATCCAATTTTCTAGACACCTTAGTAGAAATTTGAATTTAAAAGTATCTGAACAAATGAAAAAAGGAAATAGATTTCATTAAAGAGAAATCAAAACAACTCTCAATCTATAGGAAATGAAACAAGCATGGGATAATCAGAGCTTTTGCCCCATAGCTTGAAGTTCAGAATATGCTGATAGTACTTTCAACTGGGTAGAGATATATGAATTTAACACTTTAGTTAGCAATACCAATTAGCTAAAGTAAGAAACTATCATAGAGTTCTCTTGGCAATTGCATCCCAGGTGAATTTCTCTTTGATTATGCTTTACTTTCCTCCTTCTCCATTGGGGATTTCACTGTACTACAGAGTTTCTTCCCAATGGAGTTCATATTCCAACATCCAAGGTCTCTCATTTGGGTCTCTATGCCCTATTCCCTTTCCAACTGTTTTGAGGGTTTTGTAAACTTGTTTTTAAATTTGCTTTAGGTGCCAAAATTACCATTTAAGAGTCAAACCCAAAATTTTGGGGGATTAATACTATGAATCAACAAGCATGTTAGTCACTTACTATGTGTCAAGCACTGTGCCCTGGGATTACAATTCAAAAATAAAATTCCTGCCTCCAGGGAATTTACATTCTTGCCAGAAAGATAACATATATACTCACATATAAAGTTACATACAAAACAGATACAAGATAATTTTGGAAGAGAGGGTGCTAGGGGCTGGGGAAAATCAGGAAAGGTCTCATGAGAATACAATACTTCTGTTAAGTTTTGAAGGAAATAAGGGATCTGAAGAGGTAGAGATGAGAAAGGAAGGCATATAATCTGAAGAGTACATTCTATTGACCTTCCCTCTCCTTACCCTGGCCAAAGCAGTAGATAAAATAAGCTAAAAGAAAGAAATAATTGCCCAAACCTATTTCATCACACCCTGGTTTCCATAAACATCTATAGGAATTCAGCTGAAAGAATTTGTTGGGTCAGGTTCTAGAAACTAGTCATGGGCCTTTTTTGTATCTGAAGATACAGATGAAGGTAACAATAAAGTCAACACAAGGCAGATCTCAATGTACTACAGGCAGTGGTTTTGAGTGGCCCGTTACAGCATGTCGACAATGAGACCTCATAAATTCCATCTAGTTGACATAATTTTGGATTTGGCCAAGGTGAAGCTCACTTGGCATATGGATGTCTTTCCACACTTAAGTTGAATGTGGGTGCATAGAAAATGGGCATAATGGAAGGTAGTGATATAGCCTAGACTATACTGTGAAAATGCCTCCTTCCCTGGGGATAGTTTAACTTACCAAGTTCACTTAGCCCTTACTTTTCTCAATCCCTGCTGGCTGATGATGGCAGATGGGGAAATAGTCCATTATGGACAAATGACTGCTAATAGGTGTTTTGATTTCAAAGGTAAAGGAGAGCAAAAACACAGGGACTACAGGAGAGAAAATGAGAAAAGTTATTCTCTGGTATCATATCAAGACATATCTAAAATAAATGCCTTGCTTCTGGGTAGGATTGTCTCTTGTAAGAGGAGGGGGAATCAATTCCCAAAGCAAGTTTTCTTTACATGAAATGACAATGGGAGAGTGAAGTCTTGACTTGTAAGCCAATTGGGTTTAAATGAAGCAGAGCTATATGAAGTCATAAACTCCACTCTGTCCTCCAGAGTAATTGGAATCCAATAGCAAGACAGCAATGGCCCTGGATACAGTGGCCTATTTGAGCTAAGGACTTTCTTAGGTCTCTGTCTGAGGCAGACAATAATTTCAATAATTCATTAATTATAAGATAGCTAAGAATTGAGGCAAAAAAATGACCTAGTTTGCCTTCGCAGAAGAATTAATCTTGTAGGGAAAGATGCTCAGAGTCCCTTATTCTCAGTCTAACTTGAGCGAAGGTACCTACACATACTAAAGTGAGCCCAGCCCCCATCCGAGTCACCTTTGATTCCAGGTTCTGGTTTGTTTGTTTGTTCATTCATATACATTTCATATATCCTTCTTTTTGAATCATCCTTCCATCATCCTTGGCTAAACACATAGCCTCAACTGGTCTTTTTTATCCTAGATTCTCCTGTATTCCAAATTACATTGCTTTCTGCCAAAGTAATATTGCTAAGAATTTTCTTTCACTCCTTACTCAGTAGATTACAATAACTTCTTATTTCCTACATCAAGTACAAACTCTACATGATATAACACTGAACTGAGAACTAGGAAATCAATGTCTTATTCATTCATATATTCAACAAATAAAATTATTATTGTCTCTACTAAATGCAAAGGGAGATGTGACAGATTTGGAGATTAGAAGACCTAAATGAAAATTCTATCTTTAACCTTTACTCACTATGTGACTAGAGGTCAATCACTTAACCTCTGTTCTTCATTTTCCTCACCTATAAAATGGATAATATAATATCTATAGTAGTTTCTTCATTAGGTTACTGTGAGAATCAATTAAGACAATATATGTAAAAAGTTTTGTATACTTAAAGATATAATATAAATATAATGTTAATAGTAACTAATATCTATATAGTGCTTACTATGTGTTAAAGATTGTGCTAAGAGCTTTACAATTGTTATCTCATTTTGATCCTTGGAAATATTACCCTCATTTTAAAGATAAGAAAACTGAAATAAACAGAGATGAAATGATTTCCCAATCATTCAGCTAGTAAGAGTCTGAGGCTGGATTTGAACTTACATCTTCCTGGCTCAGGTACAATGCTGTAATCACTGTACCACCTAATTATTATTGCTAATTTCATCTCCTAGGACCCTCCCCACCCTCACCCTCCCGAAATCCTCTTAAAAGTCATCTAGATCTCTATTGTCTTGGTCAAGAGGAAAGATGCCCTGCCCTGGCATTCTACTCAGCTAAGGTGGCCTTTATCACTTCAGGACTGGTAATGGGAGAGTAGACTAGAAGGAGAGACTTCAGGTGTCCCAGATGGCATAAAGTGGATGGAAGATGAATCAAGTCGGGGATAAGAATTCCATTTACAAATAATGAAAAATCTGATATTCTGAAAACCAGGGCTATTGATTCCCACTCTCTAACCTGGCATCTAAAGGACATGCTAACCTTATATTGAGAATGAAAGCAAGAGAATTTCCATCCTAAACTACCTCTTCTGCTTTGACAAGTTGTCTTGGGCAATCACAACAACCCCGTTAAATACTCAGGACAACCCAAGAATCTTTTTTGCTAACATCTTCTTCTGCTCAAGAGATCTGCCCATCAGGGTCACAATATAGGTCTCACATCCCAGCAATCATGTGGAAACACCTCAAAAGGGATCACTAAAACACTGAATGATGAAGTTGGTGACCCCAAAAGATCTGGTCTAGTTTGAACATTGGGCTAGATTTAATAAGACAAAATTCAGTTGAGATAAATGGAAAGTCTTATTCTTGGGTACAGAAAAAAAAATCAACTTCACAAATGTAAGATGGCAAAGCTTAGGTAGACAGTAGTCATTCTGAAGAAGATCTAGGATTTTACTGCACTTCAAGATCAGTATGAGTCAATAATATGATACGGAAGTACAAAAGCTAATGTGATCCTTATCTGGTTTTTTGTTTAGGTGTTTTTCAGTTGTGTCTGAGTCTTCATGACTCCGTTTGGCGTTTTCTTGGCAAAGATACTATTTTCCATTTCCATTTTCAGTTCATTTTACAGATGAGGAAACTGAAGTCAAGGCCTGGCACTCTGTCCATTGTGTCACCTACTTTCCCTTTACATGCCTTAAAAGTTTCTAAGAATAGGGAAGTGAGAGTCCCTTTGTACTCTATTCTCATCAGCCCTTCTTCTGGTCCCTAGTTCTGGACGCTATAGTTTAAGAAAGATATTGATAAATATCCTGAGAAGGGCAACTAGGTGGAAAAAGGCTATGTGTCTGTATCACAAATTCTTGAAGAGCTGTCCTGGTGAAGAGGGACTGGATTGTTCTGCTTGGCCCCAGAAGGCAGAATCAGGGGCAGAGGGAAAAAGTTGTAAAGGGGCCAATTTAAGCTGAATATCAAGAAAAACTTCCTAACAATTAGAGCTGTCCACAGTGGAATGAGCTGCTTCCTAGACATGCTGAGCTCCTGCTCCCCCTCCCTGGAGGACTTTAAGCAAAGAATGGACAACAATATGTCAGAGTGGATCTTCCTTTGGTGTATAGTTGGAGTAGATGGTCCCTGAGCTCCTTTCAAATTCCCAGATTCTATGACTATGGTTTGGTACCAGGACTGGGCATCACAGCTCCATAAGGCCCAGTACTCCAGAGAGGCAACTACACCTCCAAAGTCACAAGTCACCTGAGAAAGGATTCCCTTCTCTCTTCCCTTCTTTTCCTTCTCATTCTTCCCTTCTCCCTTCAATTTTCTTTCCCCTCTCCCTCTTCTCTTCTCTTCTCTTCTCTTCTCTTCTCTTCTCTTCTCTTCTCTTCTCTTCTCTTCTCTTCTCCTCTTCTCTTCTCTTCTTTCCTCTCCTCTTCTCTCCTCTCCTCCCTTCTCTTCCCTCTTCTTATCCTCTCCCTCCTCTATTTCCTTTCCTCTTTTTTCCTTTTCCTTTCTCTTCTCCCTCTTCCCTTCCCTTCTCTCCTCCCTTCCCTTTCCTTTTCCCTTACCTTCCCTTCTCCCCTCTCTTCCCTCCCCTTCTCCTTTCCCTCCTCTCTCTCCTTCTCCTTCCTTCCCTTCTCTCCTCCCTTCCCTTTCCTTTTCCCTTCCCTTCTCCCTTCTCTTTCCTCTTCTTATCTTCTCCCTCCTCTATTTCCTTTCCTCTTTTTTCTTTTTCCTTTCTCTTCTCCCTCTTCCCTTCTCTTCTCTCCTTTCCCTTTCCTTTTCCTTTCCCTTCTCTCCTCCCTTCTCTTCTCCCTTTTCCCTTCCCTTCTCCCTTTTCTCTTCCCTTCTCCCCTCTCTTCCCTCCCCTTCTCCTTCCCCTCCTCTCTCTCCTTCTCCTCCCTTCCTTTCCCTTCCCTACTGGTTTGTGATGCACAGTCCTGTTACCATACCAGAAGCATAAAATCTGGAAACTGGAAAGGACCCCGGGGACCATCTAGTCCAACCCATACACCAAAGGAGTCTCCACTGTAACATACTGGATGTCCAACCTCTGTGGAAAGGGGAGCCTCATCCAAACCATTCTAGTCAGCAGGCAACTTGGACCGGAGGAAGAAGAAAGGCCAAAGCCCTTTTATGAGCAGGGCAGGAAGCTTGGTTTGAGGGCAGGGCCTTTGATTGGAGCTCCAGAATCAGAGAATGAGGATCAGGTTCTGGCCCCAGGAGCTAGAGGTCACCCGCCAAAGCGGATGCTTTGAATTTAGACCCAGGTTTACGAGCCACTGCTGCCAGCTGGGGGCTAGGGCCCAAGCCGGGGCCGCTAACTACACTCAGCAGGCACCTGGGATGATGGAGCATTTTTAACAGCGTTTCTGTTTCTACCAAATATTACGCCAGGCAGAGAATTTGGATCTGAATGAAAGTGGTGGATCTAATTTTAGACAGTACCTATGAATGAAACTTGACACAGGCTGGGGAGGAAATACCTTCCACCCGGCTAGTGCCAGAGAGAGCGTGTGTGATTTTATGCTAAATTAGGCAGCGCCTGTGAACAGGTTACTGCAAGGATTTTTTTTTTCCTTCTTTCGACTAAATTTGTGAAACTCTTTATTTCTAAATATACATCCCTCCCCCTCATCCCCTTCCTTTCACGAAAGCTGCAGCCCGTCCAGTTCCAGTCAGTTAATGGACCGCTCTTCCTTCCTCCATTCTAATGCCACCAGTCACTGGCTCTCCACCATGGTAGTGATTTGTTCCCTCTAAACGAGATCCCAGAGATATTTGGTTTCAGTGAGTTTTGATTCCGGAGACAGTTGATTATTAAAATGATTTTTGTTTACAAGCATTTATGATTTTAGTGCAATGGATTCTGGTAACTAGGGATGATCACATCCAGCCTGTGACCAGAGGAAGCCTTTGGAGTCAATGTTGCCACGTCTCAGCATTTGGGGTGGGAGAACATAGCATGTTTCTGCCCAAAATAATTAGTATAAGTATTTTTAAAATAATGATGCAGAAGATACTAAAAAAAAAAAAAAATACTACTCCCTGGATGGGCTTTGACCACAAAATGAGGCCATTGCACAGAGCTTTATCCCTTGATCACCTCTCCCATTCTTCCTTGCTATTTGTCCAGTTGTGCTGAAGAAGCTGATGGTTCCCCAGTGATTCCTCTGTCTCCCAGCTCAGGGCAGGAATGCTGCACACACTAGCATCTGTCTTTCACCAGAACTTCCTCCCTACTCCCCAGCCCGGGTCCTGGCCAGACTTGGGGGAGAAGCAGCGGAACAAAATTAGCCGAGCAGGACCAAGTCTGGAGCACAACTCAGTTCACAGTTTGGGAAGGCCAGTTCTGGATCTAGTTCATCTGCTGCCAGCATCCTAGGCTTACTGGTGATGTCTTCAGAGTTTGTCTCCCGGGACCGCTTGCCTCCAAAGACACACAGAGCGGTGATGGCTGGCCAAAATTTAGGACACCCAAGGCGGTGAGGACTATGCTAGCTGTAGGACATTAGGCAAGGCTGGCTTTGCCAACATTAGGCCTCACAAGTCAGTGATGACCATGTCACTGACATGACGCACACTGTAAAGATTATGTCAACTCTAGGACAAGACACATGATGACAATTTGTGCTAGCTCTAGCACAGGCAGGGCTAAAGATACCCCATGGGATGGTAGATTTTTGGATCTGGAAGTTACTACTTCCACTGTGGCATTTTACAGAAGGGGAAACTGAGGCTTAAAAGTGTCAAATGACTTGCCTGAGGACATAGAGTTAAATAGCAGAGCCAGGACTCTGACTACAAACTAACTACTCTTTCCATCATATGCCAACCTAAGCTTAGGAAGTAGCTATCTCAAGTGAAAGAGGTAAGAAGTAATGACCTTAGTATAGATTTTAGGGTACCTAGGGTGAAAAATGCTCATGATAACATGCACTAACTAGCTCCCCCCTTCTTCACTGGCCCCTTCCCTGCTGGGAAGGCCATCTGCTTGGGGTATTTAAAATGACTCAGCCATTTGGGACCCGCTCCCTAGGGACACCATCCTGGAGACACTTACAGGGCAGGTCTATGGGAAAAGCTACTCTAGGGAACACATTTGTCTCCAAACATTTATTTACCTTTAGAGAATTCTAGTCCTGCTCTAGTGAGAAACAGTGACACATTCTATACTCACACTAGCACCTCAGAGTCTCTGAAAGGAAATTCTCTCTTCTCATCCTCTGAAATATTAATAACTCCCATTTCTATAGGGCCTTAATGTTTGCTAAACATTTTCTTCTCTCCTTTTGTTTCCTCTTCTCTTTCTGCCCCTCATTCACTATACTCCCTTCTTCCATTCCTTCCATCTGTCTCTTTTGCTACAGATTCCAGGCCATTCCCTACTCGAAGATGGAGCTGGGTAGAGATGGGGGTCCTCATACTTTCTTTGAGTTTCTCCCATTGGTTAAACCAAATCTCAGACCCTTTTTGAATTATGGGACATGGAAGCCACTAGTTGGGGAATGGGGAGGGGAAGGGGAGACCAGGCAAAGATTAGGAATAAGGGTTGAGATGGAGGAGAATGATATGGCAAAGCAGAAAGAATTCCTGAAATTGGAGTAAAAATACTTGAGTCTCAATTCTGATTCTGACTCTCCTTACATGATCTTTTTATTTCAACCAACCTTTATTAAGCACTAAGTGAGTCAATCAACAAACATTTATTAAGCACCTGTTTATGAGTCAGGCACTGTGCTAAGTTGGGGATACAAAAAGAAACAAAAGATAACTTCTGTCCTCAAGAAGCTCACAAACAAACAAAAAACAAATAATTTCTACTAATTAGGAATTTACATTCTGCTGGGACAGTGCAATATGTATGGAAGGCATCATAATACAAAAGAAATTACACTAAATCAAAGGATCTGGATTCTAATTCCACCCCTGATGATAAGTATGTATCTGCAGAGTGTATCATGTGAAATGCCAGATTGATTGAGTTAAAAGTCAGAATTAAGATTGCCAGGAGAAATATCATAATCTCAGCTATGCAGATGATACTACTCTGATGGCAGAAAGTGAAGAATTAAGGAGCCTCTTAATGAGGGTTAAAGAGCTGTAAAAGCTTAACTTCAAAAAACTAAGATCTTGGCAATTGGTCCCATCGCTTTCTGGCAAATAGAACAAGAGAAGAAATAGAAGCAATGTCAGAGTTTATATTCTTGGGTTTAAAGATTACTGCAGACAGTGACTGCAGCTATAAAATTAAAAGATGCTTGCTCCTTGGAAGAAAAGCTATGGCAAATCTGGGAAACACTAAAAAGCAGAGACATCACCTTGCCAACAAAGGTTTGTATAGTCAAAGCTGAGATCTTTCCATTTGCAATGAAAAGCTATGAGAGTTGGACTATAAGTAAAGCCGAGTGTCACAGAATCAACTTTCAAAATGTGGTACTAGAGAAGACTTTTGAGATATCCAGGAGATCAAATCATTCAATATTCTAAAAAAATAATTCAGGCTATTCATTGGGAGGTAAAATCCTGAAACTGAAAAGTAAATACTTTGGCTACATAATGAGAAGATAAGACTCATTGGAAAAGATACTGAAGCTGAAATTTAAATAGTTTGGATACATAATGAGAAGATAAGACTCATTGGAAAAGACCTTGATGTTGGGAAAGATTAAAGGCAAAAGGAGAAGGGATAGATAGTGCCATGGAAGCAATGAACATGAGTTTGGACAGACTTTGGGAGACAGTGGAAGACAGAAGGATCTGACATGCTGTGATCTATGAGGTAACAAAGAATTGGACAAGACTGAGCAACTGAACAATAACAACAATAAATTTATGTAATCTTAGCACATATACACTGAATCTCGATGGGACTCAGTTTCCTCATCTGTAAAATGAAATAATTATATTAAATGACTTCTGCACACTCCTTCCTACTCTAGAGCCTTAATCCTATGGTGGCTAAGAAGAATACAAGAACAATTCAGAAAGGAAAAAGCACTCACAACTGGACTGGTAATGGGAATATGATAGATTTAGAGCAAGAAGGGACCTGAGAGATCATCAAACCTAGCCCTATCATTTTGATAGGGAAATTGAAGTACAGAAAGTGAATGTGACTTACTCAGGATGACACAGCTAGTAAAAGTCTGAGGTTGGATTCAATGGCTTCTTAGAGGCTATACCTGAGCTGAGTCTTGAAGAGAGATTGTAAAAAGTAAAGATAAGAAGGATAATAAAGATATTCCAGGCATGGAGGACAATCCAAGTCCCAGTTCCCAGCCACTTTAAGAAGCTTCCCTCTTAGGTTGTGAAAAGACAGACACACTGTTGCATTGCTGGATGAATCTGCATAAAAGTACAGCTATTCTAGAAAGCAATTTGGAATTATACGAATAAAGTAGCTAAAATGTAGCTAAAATGTAAAAAGTAGCTAAAAGTAACTAAAAAATTATACAAGTAAAGTAGTTAAACCTTTGGACTCACAGATTCTACTGCTAGTTATATATCCAAAGATCACTGACAGAAAGAAAAGCTCCATATACAATAAAATTATATCATCACTTTTGTGATAACAAAGAACTAAAAACAAAGAAGATGCCCATTGATTGGGGAATGGCTATCTAATGATAAATATAGAGAAACATAGAAAAGTGTGAACTGATGCAACTGATGTGAACTAAGTAGATTCAGAAAATAATATAGACAATAACTATCACTATATAAATAGAGACTAGATGGTAGAGTATATAAAATGCTGTACCTGGAGTTAGGAAAACCTGATTTCAAATCAAATCATGCCTCAGAATCTTAGTAGCCATGTGTCCCTGGTAAAGTCAAATAATCTTGTTTGCTTCATTTTTCTCAATTGTAAAATAGGGGTAAAAATAACACTTACCTACCTCTAAAAGTTGCTGTAAGATCAAAAGATTTCTGATCCTTTTGATCAATACTTGTAAACTGCTTAGCACAGTGTCTGGCACACAGCAAGAGCTTAACAAATGCTTCCTCATATTAATCAGTTTGCTGAATTTATTCTCATCTTCCTCTTTCAAAAGAAACTTTTTTAATAAAAGATGGATTACTGGAAGTGGAGAGCAGAAGAGGTATCAGAATATAAATCTAGGAAACATAAAAACAAAAGATAATGATAGAAATCTATAAAAAAAAAGCTGCCCTGCCACACCTAACAATAGAGTCTGTATCTCCTCTCCTGTAAGCAACCAACCATAACTTCCCAACTTAAATTTCATTTGTTCACAGAGCTACCCTGTAGTTATTTAGGTACTTACTCAAAGAGGTGACCAAATATTCTAACTAACAAGGAGCATACATGACTAGTGGTTCAGCAAAAGATTTCTTTTTCAAGCTTCTTCAAGCTGTCTACTATTTTTCTTTAAATTAAGACCATCTTGATTTAATCTTGGATAATCTTGGAACGTTGTGGCTACCTTACCCAGTGAGCCCTGGTCACTTTTCCCCCTAGCCTAAATCCTCTCACATCATTTCTTTGTCCCTCAATTTTCTTATCTATAAAATGAGGGGCCTGGGATTAAATGACCTCTAAATTCCTTTTCAATTCCCAATGAGTTCAAACACCTACAGCAAGCCCACAAAGTCCCTAACCCTCCTTCTCTTTACTCAGTCTCATGGAAGGGAGGAAATACTTAAAGGTCATAGACCTTTCCCTAAAGGGGCCATAGCTGAACCCTGAGAATGTCTGGGAGGAGGAGAAGGAGAGGGGAGATACTCTGAACCATATGAGGGAGGTGACTATAAATTCTATTTTTGGCAATATCTCCTCACTTGCCACAAGAGTTTACTGTTTTCTGAAATGATGCCCCATAAATGGCCCAAGATAACTAACTGCTTTCCATGGACAGTTACTGCAAACACTAACATGTGATTTCATAACTAAATAGATCAGTGCACCACACAAGGCTTCAAAGAGCAAAAATCAGAAGGAATCTCAGACTTTTTGCCGCCTGAGCCATCCACAACCCCAGGGGTTTGAATTTCTTGGTCCAGCCACACTGGAATCACTTCTTTGTCTTGCATAAGGTCATTCTTCTTCCATATTCTAAAACTTCAGGGAAAACATTGAAACCCCATATTCTCTATTCCCTTACACGCACACACACACACACACCAATGGATCTTGGTTTCCCTCACCAGATATTAAAGGTATTTGAGGGACTAAGTGGCCCAAACAATTATCATAGCCTGGGATCTAATGTATTAAGAAGAACTGACCTCCTAGAACGAGGCCTCCTAGGAAATGTCCCTTCACCCCCATCCAGCTGAAGATGAATGAATGAATGAAAAAGTATTTAATAAACATCTACTTTGTATTGAAGATTCAAAGATAGATTAGATTTGTATCTCTGTGTATGAAAGTGTGTTTTTGTCTGTTTTGAGGAATGTAGGCATTTCTATTATCCGGCCAGCAAAGAATAATTTTGGATGGTTGGGAAAGGATCCAGAGAGTTGGAAATAAGGAGAAAAAAAAGACAGGGGTTGAAGAAAGTAGAGAAATTAGAGGAAGAAAATAACATCTCATTAGGAGGGTGAGGTCTCTAAGGCATACTTGCTTCTTTCACATGAGAACTCTAGAGTTCTGACCTCTGACTTCTATCATCCCCATGACTCCCCTAACCCTCTTCATCCCAGAGAAAATAAATCCAGACCCTCATTCTCCTCCCTCCTCCCATTCATCTCTACTTCCTTCATACCCATTCTCTCTTGAACCAAGTTCTCCTTGAC
This sequence comes from Myrmecobius fasciatus, assembly GCA_023553655.1. NCBI lineage: Eukaryota > Metazoa > Chordata > Mammalia > Dasyuromorphia > Myrmecobiidae > Myrmecobius > Myrmecobius fasciatus. Next base: position 67,439 of record JAJPUD010001955.1, read on the forward strand.
TCCAAGGCCAGTACTGTTTTGCTACTTTGCTTCTGAGAGACAGAGACAGAGAGAGAGAGAGAGAGAGAGAGAGAGAGAGAGAGAGAGAGAGAGA
>JAJPUD010001955.1:67542-116747 GCA_023553655.1 Myrmecobius fasciatus
AGAGAGAGAGAGAGAGAGAGAGAGAGAGAGAGAGAGAGAGAGAGAGAGAAAGAGAGAGAGAGAGAAACTGGGCAGAAGGGGTGATCAAAATGTGAAGGAGAAGAGGTGAGAAATGAGGAAGGGAGAGCTCAAAGATGAAGGAGGAGGAGGCTACAGACAATGTATGGGGAAACAAGGACCATATATTTCAAGCTGGAAAGAACTTTGGAAATTAGCTCATCCAACTTTCTCATTTCATAATAAGAAACACAGAGAGGTTAAGACTTGTCTAGGACTGCAGAGTGAATATGCAACTTACATGGAATTCAAACCCAAGTCTTCTTAATGCTAGATGTTCCTCACCCCAGGTCAAATACTTCCAGGTTAATGAATCATAACTGGAAGGGACTTAAGGGACCATTTAGTCCAATGGAGGGACACTTTTAACCTGTTCGCCTCAGTTTCCCTATCTATAAAAATGGGAATTATAAAAAAGATTACTTCCCAGAGCTGTTGTGAGGCTCAAATGATATCATTTTAAAGGACTTAGCACCCTGTGCTATACACACATGTGTGGGTATGTATAAAAATTCATATTCATACACATGTTTGTATACATATATAAACACATATGTGCACTGTGTGGGTACACGTGTGTATTTCGTGCGTAAGTGTGCATCATGCATATTTTATGTTTGTGTGTGCATACTATACACATGCATGTAAATGCATGATTTGTGTATATGTGCATGCACGCATTGTGCTTCATGTGTGGGTGTGTCGTGTGTATTTGGGTATGCACATGTGTGTGGTTCATGTGCATGTGCGTATATGTGTGTGTTTTATTCATGCATGTGCACATATAAATGCATGTTTTTGGTGTATTCCATGTGTGCATATAGGTATATTTTGTATTGCAGATGCATATATGATTTATTGTGTGCATATGTGTATGTTTAATTGTTGTGTGTGCACACATATATGTTTTATGTGTATATGTATCTGTATATTTCATGGGTGTATGTGTGTGTTATGTATTATTATTATTTTACTAAGTTCCTTTCCTGTTCCCGATGAGAAAACTGAGGCCTGAGGAAGTTAAATAACTTGCCCAAAGACTAACAAAATCAAAGTTTGAACCCAAGTCTACCTGACTATAGGACTTCCTCACTGCAGCTGGCATTCTCAGGATCCTAAGATCACACTATGAGAGGGAACCTCAGAGGCCAACTACCCCAACCCCTTTCATTTATAAATGAGGAAACTGAAGTCCAAGGTCAATAGGAGTTAGGGGCAAAGTTTGAATGAATCCAGGTTCCCTGATTCCAGAGCCAAGGTTTTTCTTCTTGTCTACTATAACATGGTGTCCTTGGAGACAGGAAAAAGAGGAGGAGGAAGAGGAGGAGGAAAAGAAAAAGGAAAAAGAGGAGAAGAAGAAGGAGATGGAAAAGAAGAGGAGGAAGAGGAGGAAGAAGAGGAGGAGGAGGAGAAAAAAAGAAGAAGGAGAAGAAGAAAAGGAGAAAAGGAAGAAGGAGAAGAAGAAAAGAAGAAGAAAATTTGGGAGGTAGAAGATGGGGATCTGGAATATTGAAATCATGCTCTTCAAAAAGAGGATTAGGTGGATCAGTGGAATAGGATAAGATCACAGGACAAACTAGGCAATAACTATAGCAATCTCATGTTTGACAAACCAAAAGACCCCAACTTTTGGAATAAGAGCTCACTATTTGACAAAAACTGCTGGGAAAATTGGAAACTAATATGGAAGAAATTAGGGCTTAACCCACACCTAACACCACATACCAAGATAAGATCTAAATGGGTTCATGATTTAGACATAAAGGGTGATATTATAAACAAATTAGAGAAACATAGGATGGTTTACCTCTCATACCTGTGGAGAAGGAAGGAATTTGGGTCCAAAGAAGAAATAGAGCTCTTAATTGAACACCAGACAGATAATTTTGATTATATTAAGTTAAAAAGGTTTTGTACAAACAAAACTAATACAGACAAGATTAGGAGGGAAGCAATAAATTGGGAAATCATTTTTACATTTAAGGGTTCTGATAAAGGCCTCATTTCTAAAATATATAGAGAATTGACTCAAATTTATAAGAATTCAACACATTCTTCAATTGATAAATGGTCAAAGGATATGAACAGATAATTTTCAGAGAAAGAAATTAAAACTATTTCTAGTCATATGAAAAGGTACTACAAATCACTATTGATCAGAGAAATGCAAATTAAGACAACTCTGAGATACCACTACACGCCTGTCAGATTGGCTAAAATGACAGGAAAAGATAATGACGAATGTTGGAGGGTTTATGGGAAAACTAATACACTGATACATTGTTGGTGGAACTGTGAACCGATCCAACCATTCTGGAGAGCAATTTGGAAATATGCCCAAAGGGCTATCAAACTGTGGATATCCTTTGACCCGGCAGTGTTTCTACTGGGCCTGTACCCCAAAGAGATCTTAAAGGAAAGGGACCCACATGTGCAAAAATGTTTGTGGCAGCCCTTTTTGTAGTGGCTAGAAACTGGAAACTGAATGGATGCCCATCAATTGGAGAATAGCTGAACAAATTATGGTATATGAATGTTATGGAATATTATTGTTCTATAAGAAACAACCAGCAGGGTGACTTCAGAGAGACCTCGAGAGACTTGCATGAACTAATGCTGAGCGAAATGAGCAGAACCAGGAGATCATTATTCACGGCAACAACAAGACTATATGATGATCAGTTCTGATGGACATGGCTCTCTTCAACAATGAGATGTTTCAAACCAGTTCCAATTGTACAGTGAAGAAAGTCATATACACCCAGGGAGAGGTCTAGGAGATCTGAGTGTGGACCACAACATAACATTTTCACTTTCTGTTGACGTTTGCTTACATTTTGTTTTCTTTGTATTTTTTTCTTGTAGATCCGATTTTTCTTGTACAGCAAGATAACTGTATAAATATGTATACATATATAGGTTTTAACATATATTTTAACATATTTAACATGTATTAGACTACCTGCCATCTAGGGGAGGGGGTGGGGAGAAGGAGGGAAAAATTTGGAAAAGAAGGTTTTGCAAGGGTCAATGTTGAAAAATTACCCATGCATATGTTTTGCAAATAAAAAGTTTAAAACAAACAAACAAAACAAATAAGAGGATTGGGAGAGAGGAGGGGATTTCAAGAGAGAAAGAAGTGTAAGAAGAGTGCTAGGAAGGAAGACAAATGATTCCACATCTAAATGTGACCATGCTGGGTCTATCCTGAGCTGCTTCCAGTAGTAACGCAGCTTCTTTCCATAACTAATTAGGGAAATCTCTGAAGAGTGGGGAATGAGGAGTCCCAAAGCGCAGAGGGATCATCATGACAACATATCAATGCAGATCATCGACAGAGTTAAAAAAAAATATGCTGGTGACAAGCCTTTGGAAGGAGAGAAGCTGACTTTGTCCTCCTGAGTGGGCTATATCCCAACTTTAGAAGAAGGGAGATTGGGCTTGGAAGAATCAATCTAACAGTGAACATTTATTAAGCACCTACTATATGCCAAGCAAACTTGGTGCAGTGGATAGAGCACCAGCCCTAGAGTCAGGAAGGCTCATCTTCCTGAGTTCAAATCTGATCTCAGACACTTACTAGCTGTGTGACCCTGCCCAAGTCACTAAGCCCTACTTGCTTCAATTCCTCCTTCATAAAATAAGCTGGAGAAGGAAATGGAAAACCACTCCAATATCTTTGCCAAGAAAAGCCTAAATGAGGTCACAGAGTCAGACATGACTGAAAAAAACTGAACAATAACATCGTTAGGCACTAGGAATATGAAGTAAAAAAAAAAAAGGAAATTATCCCTATCCTTGAGAAGTTTACATTCTATCAGGGGAGATATGTACATAATTATAAGCAGAATTTTTTTAATGAAGAAGAAAAAATGACGTCTGTGATTCCTTTGCTTATCTAAGGACCCACCCTCTATCAGTATAAGAACATGCTCCTACCTTCCGTATCTTCTCTCAGGTTTGTCACTGATCCAGAATCCTTCTCTTTACCTCCATTTTCCCTCTAACTGAAATTTAGCATTTCCCTCAATTATGAATGTAGGCAACAAAGATTACTCTGAGAAGTGGTCCATAGACTTTACTGGATTGTCTACATTCATAATTGAGGGAAATACTAAAGTTAAATTAAAAAACTAAAGTTCAATAAAGATATAAGGTTTTTGTTTGTTTTTTTTTCCACAAGTTCACATTCTGAACCTGGAATTGACCTACAGACCCCACATTAAGAACCCATGGGTTTAGAACATTGCATTCTTTTAAAAATATATATATTTATTTCCAATTATATGTAAAGAATTTTTAACCCTCAATTTTTTTTTTAATTTTGAGTTCCAAATTTTCTCCCTCCTTTCTCCACCTTCCCTATCCCTAAGCTGGTAAGCAATCTGATATAGGTTATAAATGTGCAGTTATGTGAAATATATTTCCATATTACTCATGTTGCAAAAGATGAAACAGATCAAAAACCATAAAAAATGAAGAAAATGAAAAAAGTGTGCTTTAATCTGCATTTAGACTCCAGTTCTTTCTATAGAGAGTGATAGCATTTTTTTTTGTTAAAGCTTTTTATTTGTATAACATATGTATGGGTAGTTCCCAACATTGATCTTTACAAAGCTTTCCATTACAAATTTTACCCCCAGTCCCCTCCCCTCCCCTAGATGGCAGGAAGTCCACTACATGCTAATAATGTTGAAATGCTTGACAAGTTATGCAAGAAAAATCCTATCTACAAGAAAAAAAAAGAATCAGAGAAAGGCAACACAATGCAAACAAATGTCAGTAGAGATCATGAAAATGTTATGTTGTAGTCCATATTTCATTTCCCTCTCTCTGGGTGTATATGGTTTTCTTCAGTGAACAACTGGAACTGGTTTGAGACAATTCTTTGTTGCAGAGAGCCATGTCCATCAGAATTGATCATCATGTAATACTGTTGTTGCTGTGCATGATGATCTCCTGGTTCTGCTCGTTTCACTCAGCATCAGTTCATGCAAGTCTCTCCAGGCCTCTCTGAAATCGTCCTGCTGGTCATTTCTTACAGAGCAATAATATTCCATAACATTCATATACCATAATTTATTCAGCCACTCTCCAATTGATGGGCATCCCTTCAGTTTCCAGTTTCTAGCCACCACAAAAAGGGCCGCCACAAACATTCTTGCACATGTGGGGCCCTTTCCCTCCTCTAAGATCTCTTTGGGATATAGGCCCAGTAGAAACACTGCTGGGTCAAAGGGTATGCACAGTTTGACAACTTTTTGAGCATAGCTCCAAATTGCTCTCCAGAATGGTTGGATCCGTTCACAGTTCCACCAACAATGTATCAGTGTCCCAGTTTTCCCACATCCCCTCCAACATTCGTCGTTATCTTTTCCTGTCATTTTAGCCAATCTGACAGGTGTGTAGTGGTGTGATAGCATTTTTCATCAAAGCTAAAGCTTTGGGATCATCTTGCACCATTATGCTGCTGAGATTAGCTAAATCATTAACAGTAGATCATTGTATAATACTAATGTTACCATGTACAATGTTTTCCTGGTTCTGCTCACTTCACTTTGCATCAGTTCATTTAAATCTTTCCAAATTTTTCTAAAATGAGTCTACTGATCATTTCTTGTAACATAATAATATTTCCTTCTAATCATATACCATAACTTATTTAGTCATTTCCCAATTGATGGGCATTCCCTCAATTTTCAGTTCTTTTCCACTACAAAAACAGTAAAGCACTGCATTCTAATGAAATTAAGTTCATGGAGTCAGTCCCCAAGAAGTTCAGTTAATTTTACGTTGTCTCTCAGTCACAAATAGTATGCCTAATTTGCTTTTTTTCTTCACAAATGCATGTCATTGGTCAAAAGGTGAATTGAGTAAGAGACTATAGTCAGCATAAACTACCCCAACTCTAAATAAAATGACTCAAAGCACACATTCTATCAAAAGAGGAACTATTATACCCTCTGTATAACCCCCCAAAATGGCCTATTATTGCTATGAATTCTGGAGAGGAAGACCTAAACTTTTTCAAAGTCATTGTTGACCCTAGTGGATGGATAGCTAAGCCAAAATAGGATAGCCAGAACAGGATGTGACAACCTTTGGCTAAAGGAGGACACAGCATCTTGAGAGAGAGCAAACACTTCCTAGAGGAACATAATAGCAATGAAATACACTTCCAGGATAGCTTCCTCCCAAATTCTCCTGGCATGCCCCCAGACCTGTGGATGGGACATCAATCAGAAGGAGGCACAGCCAATACTGTGAGAACAACATATCAGAGTAACATAAGATAGTTTTATACTCCTCTGATGAAACTAGAGTCCTTCCCTTGGTAAAAACGAATAGATCAGAACTTGTCATTGTATTATGATGACTTTGTATGGTTTTTCCCTAAAATACCTTACACTTGCTCACATCAGAGGCAGTACAGTATAGTGGATAAAAATCTATCCTTGGAATCAAGGAAAACTGAACTTAAGCATGGTTCCAGATCTATGACCTCTGCGACCTTGGGCAAGTCATTTATGGGGGCATTCTCAGTGCCCTCAGGCAATCCTGTAAGCCTATGAATTATAGGCAATTCTCTGTATGGATGAAATCATACATCTTATTCAAAACCAAAACTTCCTGTCTTCATGGAGATTCATAACATACTTTCCTATTCAACCATAGACCCTTATGATATCTTTCTTGACTTTAGAGTTATATTTCAGTTCCCCCCCCCAAAAAATAATAACTGGCATTCATATAGTACTTTTGTAAAGAGTTATATAAATCTGAATGCAGACCAAAGCACACTTTTTAAAACATTCTTTTTTTTGTTTGTGTGTTTGCTTGGTCTATGTTTTCTTTCACAATATGACTAATATGGAAATATGTTTTGCATGACTGCACATGTGTAATCTATATCAAATTGCTTGCGATCTTAGGGAGGGACAAATGAAGGAGGGAAAGAATTTGGAACTCAACATGTTAAAAAGTGAATATCAAAATTTGTTTTTACATGTAATTGGGGGAATATTGAAAAAATAGCTTCATATGAATTATCTCATTTATATCTCTGTAAACATGAAGATTTTACTATGTGCTTCTTTCTCTAGATCAGTGGTTCTCAAAGTGTGATCCAGAGAATCCTGGGAGTTCTGAAAACCTTTCAGAGGATTTACAAATTCAAAATTAGTTTTTATTTCCAATGTGGTAAAGATCATAAACATAACCCGCATAAGGAAAAACTCTTTGGACAGATTCTCAATGATTTTTAATAGTATAAAGATACTGAGAACAAAATAATTGTAATAGTATAAAGATACTGAGAACAAAAATGCTCTAGATCATTTATTAAGAAATTTTTAAATAATACCGATCCCAGAAGTTGATAGTATATAGAAAACAGCTCTATCAGAATTTTCCAACTAGAAAAATATCCATTTGCTTCCTGCCCACATTCCAATTTCCTATCCATGACCACAAGGTGACACAATGGATAGAGTGCTGAGCTTAAAGTCAGGAAAAATCATCTTCCTGGATTCAAATCTGGCCTCAGACACTTCTTAGCCATGTGACCCTGGGCAAGTCACTTAACTCTGTTTGCCTGTTTCCTCTTCTATAAATTGAAGTGGAAAAAGGAAATAGCAAAGAACTCCAATAAAGAAAATCCCAAATGGAGTCACAAAGAGTCAAACATGAGTATAAAAATGGCTGAACAACAATAGTGGGGAGTTTAGTCAATAGCTTTTTAGAAGTCTAAATAAATCATATTTATTCATGCCTTAACATTCACCCCTTCATCACTTCAAGGGTGAAAGTATAAAACTGTTAGTTCAAATGTATAAACTCTGGGAGAGTTAGTAGGAAAGACAACATGAAAACTGTGTACAAACTATATTCGTGATAAATTAGAAATAATCAATAAAAGAAAGGTATTAAAAGGCTCTAGAAAGGTTTCCTGTAGACAATGTTTTGTTTTGTTTTCTGGTATTTTAAGGAAATCAGAGAAGAAAGGAGGCAGAGATGAGGAGAGAGGGAGTTCCAGACATGATGGCCAGTGAAAATGCCCAGAATCAGGAAAAGGAGCATCTTGTTGAAGAATAGACATATTAGTGTCATTGTATAGAGGAAGGAGAAGAAAAGGTGTAAGAAGATTGAAAGGGGAGGAGGGAAGATTATAAAGAGCTTTGGATGCTAAACAGAAGATTTTTTATTTTATATTAGATGTGATAAGGAGCTACCAGTGTTTATCAAATAGGAGATGGCATCATCATTTATTGTTCAGTCATTTCAGTCCTGTGCAACTCTTAATGACCCCATTTGGAGGTCATTTTTCTTGTCAAAGCTATTGGATTGGTTCACCATTTCCTTTTCCAGCTCATTTTATAGATGAGAAAGCTGAGGCAAACAGTGTTGTGACTTGCCCAGGATCATACAGCTAGTAAGTGTCTGAGGTTGGATTTGAACTCAGGTCTTGCTGATCCTATGCCTAGTGCTCTATCTACTGCCCAACCATCATCAGACCTATGCTTAAAAAACCATCTTGCTTTTTCCCCTCAGTACCTAATATCTGTTTAAATGTTCAATGATTTTCCACGTTAGTAGATTTTAGAAGTTTTTCCAATAGAAAAGTGAGACCCACCTGCTTGTGGGTCTTCTGGAGCTTCTCTAACAGTTATATATCATAGTAACCATCCTGGGGACCTCTGGAATAGTGGTCATGTGAGAGGAGAGTTTCCACATTTTAGCCAACAGTTCTACAATTTTACCTTTAAATCCAGATGATTTTTTTTTCCAATCTGGTGCATCAGTTAGTTAGATAAAAGGCTTTACTGTACTTCTTTTTATTTTACATTACTGTCTTTCCTCACATTTTCCTCAATAAAGATAAAGTAAATCATCTTTCTAGCATCTTATGTATCCATTTTTTTATGCTTTTCTGTACCTTGCCTTGGTCAGGGGCTGTTTTTGCTCCTTTTTTGTATCCCTAGTACTTACCAAATTGGCTGAGCATGTAGTAGATATTTAATAAATGCTTCTTGACTTAACTTGGCACCATGATTCTTATGTTTTTTCTATTTGCTTTCCTGATTTTGTCACCTCTTAGAATCATAGACAGGTGATCAACAAACATTTATTAAACACTTACTTTGCACCAGGCACTATGTTAAGATCTAGAGCTAAAAGGGGCCATATGGTCTAAGCCTTCTATTTTACAACTGAAAAAATAGCCCAAGAAGGTTAGGATTATACATGTTTTAAATAGCAAAGGGGAGATTTGAACCCAACTCTTCTTATCAAAGAGAGTGCTCTTTCCATCACATTATGCAATTACTCTCTTCCTGAAGGGTGATCAATGCTTTGTACCAGGGTACCCAACTAAGCTGAGGAGGAAAGACATTTCCTTCTTACAAAGAAACAAACCTGTGGTGGTCATCATCTCCACATCTCCCTACAATTCATTCAGTGTTATCCCATTAAATTCCTAGATTGTCCCTGCCCAGCCACACTTTGTAGGTTACCTGTTCCCACTGGGTATTTCCATTTTTAGGAGATGCTTTCTTTTTCCCAAACAACCTTCCTCTACAATGGCTTTTTATCCATAGCACACATTTTTTCCTGGGCTTCCAACAAGGTATTTTAAAACAGATTCCAGGTTTCCTGTGGGTTCTTGACTTTTTCAACTATTCCTTTAAATTTTTTCCTAACTAATGCCTCATTTTGTCGTATTTCCCTTTTATAAATTTGAGTAACCACATGACAGATATTTTTGGTTTTCTCTCTCCAGCCAATAGGTTGAACTTTACCATATTGTGATCACTGTGCCATAATGGTTCACCCAAGGATACTTCCTGCACCAGTTCCTGTTCTCAACTCAGCCACACCTAGGCTATCATTTATAAATTCTAAAATCCCTTGTCCCAATACTACCTTACATATCTTGATCAGAATTGTCACCAGAACCAGGTGACATCAGGTGGGAGAAAGAATACATCCTCACCACAGGGACCACTGGTCCCAAGATCCTCACCAGGCTAAACCACACTCCACAGGTTCATCTGTTATGGAGAGGGAAACCTCTCCAGAGACTCCCCATCAACCCAAGATGGAGTGGAGGGAGTTTCTTTCCTCACTCAATTCAGGCACTTCCTTTTGCACCTTTCCTAATACCTTAACTTCTAGTGCCTTTCCTTTTCATTTGGAAGGAAGGGCACTAGCAGTTGAGGTTGAAGTTGTTGAGCTATTTCTTATATATTTGCAATTATTAAATTTACATTTGTTATATGTAATTATAATTTTATATATGCTTATTGTTTTTCTGATTAGAATGTAAGCTCATTTCAAATAAAGATTATTTCATTCTTCATATCTAGGGCTTAGCACTGGGTCCACCTGGCACATAGTGGCAGATTTAATAGATGCTTGTTGATTGGTAGACAGACCTTCCCCTTTGCTGACACAACTATTCCCACTATAATACTATCTTGCTACCTTCCCCATACCAAATGAATTTATACACAATGCAAGAATTCCTACTTAGGGTTGTAATAACTATATTTTTGTGATTTAAATACAGCTTTTCTTCCATAGGGATTCAATATTTCTTAAAGAGCCTTCTCTAGGCATATTTTTACAAATGTTGCCTGAGTAATAGGAGCTACTAGGAACCTAGAAGTACTACATTTCATTGATTAGTCTGTGATACAATAGGAGCACTTTGACCCTGAGAATCAAAAGACCAAAGTTGAATAGAAAGAGCATTGGGTTAGCATCATAGGCCAAGAAATCAAATCTAAGAGGGTTGGATCAGATGGCCTAAAAGGCCACACTTCCAAGTATAAATCTATAATCATATGATCTTGTATGTAACTCAAGTATTCTGACCTCAGGCATCTGTTCAATTGAATTGAATGTCACTTTATTTCCCAACTCATCTCCTCATCTGTAAATGAAACAGAGGAATTAGGTGACCTGTAAGTTTTAAAGTGCTAAAATTTCCTGGTCAGTAGAAGTTTCTATGGGGATCAAGGCAAAGTTTTTTAAGTATTTCTTAAGACTAGGGAAGATTTGAACATGTTTAAAGCAAAAAGATAGGAACTTATAGAGGAGAGAATGAAAATAGTAGAGAAGGGGGAAAAGTTTTATCAAAGCCAAGTCCAAGGGAAAATAAGAAGAAATGATGTCTTGAATAGGGGGAGAATCTTCAAATCATCTATTAGTCTTCAGCCCTCTCACAAAGTGGAAGATAGACAGGAACAGTATCTAAGCACTAAGCAGCAGAACTCATTGGCTCAGGTCACTTTGGCCCCAAAAGACCAGGATACAGATATGTACTGGAGTCAGTCCAAAGAAAAACTGGGAAAATGAATGAGGGGACAGAAATGGGGTGCAGGGCAGAGATGAGAGCTGCTAAATACTTCAGGCCTCATGCCTTAGGGCGGTGACAATTTGGTAACAGTCTGTGAATGCTGAAAATGGGGTAAACACAATGTAGAAAAATGATTATTTAGTCTGCAAGAGAGTAGTAGGAGAAGAGACAGGACTGCATTGAGGAATCATATTCCTCTGGCGAGGTAAAGGGAACTGATGTTCATTAAGGTCATTTTGTTCTCTCTACTGGCTCTGAGGAGGATTATCCTGAATAGTTTGGGGGGAGGGAAGAAGGAAATCTCTTCTTAAAACTTTAAAGTGAAAAATATAAATAATATTAAATAGTATATAAATGCATTAATATAAAATATCAATAATAATAATAATAGACATTTATAACGCTGTGTTTGTTAAGGGATTTCCTCATAATCCTGAGAAATAAAAAATTCTTCCTTTTTCAGATTAAGAAAGAGAAGGATGCTTGATAAAGCCAAACATGGAGCCTCATGCCCAAGAGGGATCCAATAAATACTTGATCATAAAATGGAACTTGCAGATCATTTTAGAGTCGAAAGAGACCTCAGAGATCCATTATTCCAACTCCTGCATGCAAACAAGGAAACTGAGACCCAGTGATTTACCTAGGACAGCTCAGCTAGTATGTGTTCAAGGAGATGAGGCCCCTTCTGATTCCATACCCAGGTGTTCTGAAAGGAACTTATCACAGGTCATATCACTTTGCATCTCAGGCCCGGAAAGGGTTAAACAGGGTATTTTATTAAGGTCTCTGTGGTTCTGAGTTAAAGGCTCCATTTTAAAGAAACATTGCCAGTAGGCTCTTGGAACTGCCAGGGAGAGCTCTAGAAAAAGAAAATTGACTATTCTTTTCTTCTATCCCCTCTTCTTACCATTGCCACACAATATTACTAGAGTATCCATTCTCACCACCATTGGACCGCAAGAACCTCAAGGACCTCAAGGAGTGGGCAGATCCCCAAAAGCACTTCTTATAGTGTCAGGAAACTGGGGGGAAGGAAGGGATTGAAAGTTAAGTGACTTGGCCATGGTCACACAACTAGTAAGTAACAGAGGCAGAACTGAACATAGCCCTTCCAAATACCATATCCCAAAATAATAGTATAATGCCAGATCTAAAGGGTTCCAAAAAAAACAACTAACCCAATACATTGATTTTGTAGATGAAGAAATTGAAACCCAGAAAAGAGCAAAGTCCTTGCCGTGGTTACACAAGGGCTTCATGTTCTAGTTAGGACTTTTAAAAATTTTTCAGTAATATTTTATTTTTCCAATTATACATAAAAATAATTTTCAACCTTCCTTTTAGTAATATTTTGATTTCCAATTTTTTTTCCTCCCTCCCTTGCCATCCCTAAGAGAGCAAGCAATCTGATATAGGTATGTATGTATACAATCATTTTTAACATATTTCCACATTAGTCATTTTGTAAAAGAAAAAATCAGAACACAAGAGCAAAGCCATGAGAAAGAAAAACCAACCAAACAAAAAATGTGAAAAGACTATGCTTTGATCTCTATTCAGTCTCCATAGCTTTTCTCTCTCTGGATGCGGAAGGCATTTTCCATCCCAAGGCTATTGGAATTGCCTTGAATCACCGCATTGTTGAGAAGAGCCAAGTCCATCACAGTTGATCATCACATAATCTTGCTCCTGCTGTGTACAATATTCTCTTGGTTCTACTCACTTCACTTAGCATCAGTAAGTCTTTCTAGGCTTTTCTGAAATCAGCCTGCTAATTATTTCTTATAAAACAATAATATTCCATTATCTTCATGCACCATAACTTATTCAGTCATTGTCCAGCTGATGGGCATTCACTCAACTTCCAGTTCCTTGTCACCACAAAAAGAGCTGCTACAAACATTAAAACCCAGTTCTTTCACTATGCCAGATAAAGATCACGAAAAGATAACTGATTCAGAAAGCTTGAGCTCAACTCCAGACTCCGACAATCACTACCTGGGTAATCTTGGACAAGTCACAACCTTCATTTTTGGCATTTATAAGATGAGTGATTTAGACTAGATGGTCTCTGAGGTAGCTTCCATCTCTGGAGCCACGATCCTCTAATACAAGACTTAGCATTTGCTAAGAGCCAAGTGAAGGGTCCAGACGATGATGCTACAGGAGTTTAGTGGAGGAGAGTTAGTGTGGGCTGGAGGGCCAGGGACAGCCCCATGGAGGTGGGCTTGGAAGGATGGCTAGGAATCCCCAAGGCAAGGAGGAGGTCTGAATGGTAAGGATAGAAGGAGTTGTAGCCGAGGACACTTTAGGCAAGCAAAAAAGGTTTCCTGGAGGGGGGGGGGCCTGCAAGCTGTGATTAAAAGGAAAGGAGAAATGTGGTACGGCTGGCCAAAGGCCCTTTACTTACTTACCAAATATTTATCAGGAGAGCAGTCTTGTATCCAATAGGGCAGCTGGTTACGAAAGACCCACAGGAAAGGCCCAGGGCCAGAACTGGGAAAGTAGAGTTTAGGCTCTCCCTACTGAGCTTTTGACTCCTTCTTGAGTCAAAGAACCTGAAGCTTTGATGCCTGGAGCCGAAAGCTGTGGCCAAATGCACTTTCCATATCTGCCCGATCTCCTGGGCCATCCAGAAGCAGGTCTCCAGCTGGCCCAGAGCATCTACAGGTCAGGCCTGCCCAGGGCTTGGCTCAGTGGGATAGCTGGGGAGAGAGAGGGACTGAAGGCTGAGGGCTTGTTCCATCCAGCACATGTTCAAAGGCTTCTGCCTCAGTTAAAGGGCAAGTGACCTGTCCCTCTCCACTCCCACCCCCCAGGGGAGGATTTGGCCACAGGGCAGAGGTCTAAGTAACTACTGGGGCAGCTCTCAGCCATGGGGACCTGAGGAACTTTCCAGCAGCAGCACACAGAGGCTGGAAGAAAAGAAGAAAAAAAATTGTAAAAAACCCCATCCTTTGGACTCAGGGGAGAATATTCTTTTTATGTGAAACTGGCGAGGGAAAAATTCAGGATTCCTTCTCATTCCTCTAATTGATATCAACATGAAATATTCTCGTGTTGTTTTAATAATAGTTTGGTTTTCCAGAAAAAAAATCTTCTCTTCTACTAGAATATTTTTAGCAAAAATATTTTGCTTTAACTTTTTCCCCCCTTCTTCTGTTTCTCCTCTTGCTTCAAAGGCCTCCGCGCCATTCTAGGGTGCTAACTGCTGCACTCAGTTCTACCGCCCCTTCTCCTCCCATTTGGATGGCGATCTCCACCGACGGATTCATGCCAAGCAGGGAAGATATTTTTTCCAGAAGCAGCATCTGGCTCCTTGGCAGGCTGCTCGGGCAGTTGTGCTGGCAGCGTGGGGTTGCTTGGGCCTGTCATGTGTTTAGGCGGCTGCCTAAGAGGCCTCGTTCATGTAGACACTATGTTCTCTCCACTTCCATTTAATTTTTGAAAATCTGTACTTTGTCTCATCCCAGACCCAAAAAAAGGCTCCCACAGACCCATGTATCACATGCCCATGATCCCCCCGGCTCCCAAGCCACAGCTTTTGGGGGAGAAGGGAGGCCCAGAGACCAGATCGCCATGGGATCTCAAAGCCCTCAGCAACGGAGTAATCCTACTCTTTCTAGCACCAAAGAAAGCTGGCAGAGAAGGCCTTTGTGTTCTGCCAAGTTACTGAGATACTAAAATGAGCATCTCCACTCCTACTGAGTTTCATGTCAAAGCTCAGAGCTAGCCACTAAACCTACCGTTGATAGCCATCCCAGAGAAAAACCCACAATTTAGCTTCAGGAAACTCATCATCAGGCAGAGACGTAACCAGGAGTATTTATACCTGGGACAAGCATCAGAAATCAGGCCTAAGGTACAGTGAGAAAGTAGAACAGAACAACCCCCTCACAGGGACAGGAGGAGAGGTCCCATGTCACTGGGGCATGCCCACAGTGGGGCAGAGGGGTCCACGGGGCCACTATTTAGTAGCTTCCTATTTTAGCTAATTATTCTTACTAAGTACTATGTTTCCACATATATACAAGGACACCTGCTGTCAGCATCTTCCCAATTTGACTCTGGCATTGCCTCAGTCCCCCTATCCTACTATAGCTCCATTATTAGATACTGTTTCTTTCATCATACCAGGCAAACAATTAGCCAGGGAGACAGGGAGTCAACATGTGCATTTATTAAGCATCTACTATGTTCCAGGCCCTGTGCTAATTTAAGCACCAGGAATACAAAAATAGGCAAGAACAGCCCTATCCTCAAGGAAGTTGCATTCTAATGGGGGGGGGGAAATAAGATGAAAATTAATAAGCTCGTAGCAGATAGAGAGAGAGGAGAAGGAAGAATGTGAGAGAGGAAGCCCCAAGTGGCTCTGAGGGACCTGGGAAGATCTCCTGCAGAAAATTAGACTGGACCTGTCTTGAAGGGAAACTAAGAGGTGGAGGTAAGAAGGGCAGAGCATTCCAGGCATGAGACAGCCAGTTCAAAGACACAGCCAAGGGAAATGGAGTGTCAGGTTTAAGAAACTGCAAGGAAGCTGACATGGAAAGGAGACAAGTATAAGAACTCTGGGGAGGTGGGAAGGGGACAAGTTAGTCAAAGGGAGGACTTCATCTTTGCTCCTGGAGATAATAGGAAGTCTCTGGAGATCATTGAGCAAGGGATAGTTAAACCCACATTTTAGAAAATCACATTGACAGATTCACTGGGATAGACTTGGCTTTTTTCAATAATGAGGTGATTAAAGGCAATAACAATAGATTTGTGATGGAAAAAGCCATCCACAGCCAGAGAGAGGACTATGGAGACTGAATATAGATCACAGCATAGTATTTTTATCTTTTTTGTTGTTTGTTTACTTGTTTTTTTTCTTTCTCATTTTTTCCCTTTTGATCTTATTTTTCTTGCTTAGTACTATATATGTGGAAATATGTTTAGAAGAATGTGTAACCTATATTAAATTACTTGCTGTCTAGGGGAGGGGAGAGGTGGGGAGGAAGACAGAAAAAATGGGAACACAAGATTTCACAAGGGTGGAGGTTGAAAACTATCTTTGCATGTATTTTGAAAAATAAAAAGTTGTTATTACTAAAAATATATCAGTGAAATATTAAACAAAAAAATCACATTGGCAGATAAATGGGGGATAGATTGGAATGGGAAAAGACGAGTCAAGGAGAACAGTTAGAAAGTTAATACTGCAACAGTTCAGATAAAAAATGACCAAGGTCTGTATAATTTGCAAGCTTTTCTACAACAAATGCCATGTTCTTAAATCTGTTAGATTCTATGGAACTCTTAAGACTTGATCTGGGCAGACCATTTAACTTCCGTAAGTCTTAGTTTCTTTAACTGTAAAATAGGAATAATAATAGCACCTACTTCCCACAACTGCTTAAGGATTGAATGAGAAAATATTTGTACAGCACTTAGCACAGAGCCTGACACACAGGTGTTTAATAAATTCTTGTTCCTTTCCTCCCTCTCCCCCCCCCTTTTAAGATTTACAAAGCACTTTCCTCACAACCACATAAAATAAGCAATGCAATTATTATTGTTGTTGTTGCTATACCCATTTTAATAGATGAGAAACTAAGGCACCCAATAGCTAAGTATCAATTACTACAACTAGTCAGTGTCTGAGGCAGATTTGAACTCAGGTCATATGATTCTATGTCTGGTGCTCTCTCCACTGTGGATAGCACACCAGTCCAATGCTGTGTGAAAAAAAAACAAACTCTAAGGATTGGGGGAACTCACTGAACAGTCCAGTTGGCTCTAACTTGGCTGGGACAGCCATTCACAGTGAAGAATATTATGAAACAGGAGTAAGGGTGTGACAGGATGCACCATTCCACCTTGACCCCCTTCTCAGGCCCTCTCCTTCCATTCAGATGATCTTCTTGTAGACCTTCCTGCTCCAGTTCTAATTCCCAGCCCACATATCTCTATTCATAACCATAATTCTAACTAGAAACTAACATAAGCAGATGCCAGAGTGTCTGAGGTTACATTCACCTGGTAGAAAATAGCTCACCTCAGAGAGTTGGGGCTCTTCTGAGAGATGGGACATCCTGTCTGCTATAGAGTCTGGCCCCAGGTCCTGCAGTATAGTAATGACTACCAATGTCTGGGGAGGGGGCCAAAGTGGGGAAGCAGTAGGCAGTGGGAATGGTGATGGGGAAAAGTCATCTCCGGAGAAAGGCAAGACTCTTGGCTGTGTTGCCACATTGCACTCAGTTAGTAGAAGAAGAATGAAGGACCAGATGTCCATTAGTGAAAGAAGTACCCTCACAGATGTCTGTTCCCTGGATCAAAGACTAAATTGGTTTTCCTTAGTTATAGCTAGGGATTAGCTGCCTCCAAACCCTCTCCTTTTCTCTCCTTGTTTCATAATAAATGTATAGAAAAAGATATATAAATGTAAATATACTATATAATTGTGTGTAAATATATGCATGTATATGTGTATATATGTATTCTATGTGTGTATACATACAAATATCAATATTTTTATCAATATCAATATTCTTTCTCACTAATTTTGAAAAGAGACCCTTGGTCAAGACCTATTTTAAAATAGCCCTGACAGTCCTAGAGCAAGTTCTTCCACTATTTAGTTATCCTTGAAAAAAGTCAACCAAGCTACTCAACTAAGCATGATCCCTTCACAGGGGATTCAAAACTAGCCAAGAGCAATCCTATCCCTACGGAAGTTACATTCTAATGGGGAACTAAACTATCTCCAAGTTAACCTGTCATTATCTGAACATTAGTCATGGTTTCTTGGCAGGTACTGAAATAAGCTTTCGGTGGTTCTTTCTCTTTCTCTGTTTATGTATATATCTCTTCTTTCTCACTTTTTCTTTCTCTCCTTCTGTCTCTCTGAAAAGCACTTAGCACAATACCTGACACAGGTACTTAATAAATGTTTGTTTTTCTTTTCTCTGTTTTTATGTCTCTCTGTGTCTTCCTTCTTTTTTCACTCTTTGATTCTATCTGTCTCTCTGTATGTCTATCTTTCTCCCACATAGTCATTTCTAATCTGCATTTCATAATTAGGTTTCTGAAAAAAATTAATTTAATTGAAGTTGTTCTGAAAGCTATCTTCTACTTACTGCTCTGATCATCTGTCACTTGGGTACTATGATAGTCAATGAAGAAATTAGAAAAAGCCTAATTATCCAGGGCACTACCCAAGAAAAAGATATTCAATAACTCAGGGTAAATGCTTGAACTTCATGATTATAACCAATAAACATATCAGGGGAACCAACATAGGTCTTATAGAAATATTATCTGGGGTAAGAAACACTGGAGTAACCTTGTCTCTTTGGTATCTTGGAGTCTGACCTTAGCTGTTGCCTCCAGTTGCCCATTCCAGAGGCACGGAATACTTCCATAGCAACTGTCACTCATCCCAGCACACAACACACAGATATGTTCAACCCCTGGCCAGCATGGAGCCCTAAACTCTCCTCCCAAGTTCTTCCCTCATTCATTCTCTAGCTCTTTCACCTTTCCAATGAGGTTGTGCTTCCCAATAAAGAGCATACTTACAGCCCCCATGTTCTCAGACAAAGCCTTTCTGGACATCACATTTATAAAGTTATCATCACAATCCCTGTCCCCCACTTAACCCAGCCTAAATTACATGGAGGCAGCATGGGAAAAAGCTCTGAATTTGGAGGCAAAAGTCCTGGGTTTTATCCCAGTTCTGCTTTATTTAATCTTTGTCGGTCACAATTTCCTCTTCTATGAAATAAAGGTTTTAGATTAGATGATCTTTGAAGTGCCTCTCCCTCATTTTATAAGGCTGTGATTTGCTGAAGATCTACCAGCCAATAAGTCCCGCTTTAGGGCCCAGTTGGGGGAGGGTGGAGAAGGGAGCAAGGAAAAAGGAGTCAGAAAATCAGTGAAATCATTACAATTCCAACAAGCTGTTCCAAGCCCTCTGCATTAAAGACCTGGAAGATACAGCTGCTTATTCCTATTTATTAAACTCACTTTCAGATCTGTCTGGGACATCTCTCCCCACATCCCAACCTGTGAAATGAGAATAAGAATGTTAGAGCTGGAAAGAATGTTAGCAATAGTACACTCAGAGATCATTTCATTCTATTCCATCTTACAGAGAAAGAAACTGAGAATGTGGAAAATGTCATGAGCTGACCAAAGTCACACAATGGAAAGAAAAATGGGATTACTTCTGAGAATCAAGTAAGGCCCTAAAGAAGAAGGAGAACTGGCTCATCTAAAAACTCTTCATAGTAGGTGCTTAATAAATGTTTATTGCCTGGTAAATTGATATAGCACTCTTAGGTCCATAAAGTTCTTTATCTCATTTGATTGTCACAATCATCCAATGGGAAAGGTATATTATTAACCTTAATTTCAAATAAGGAAACTGAGACTCAGACAGGGTGATCCTACAGCTAGTACAAAGGCAGATTTGAATCCAGGGCTCCTGCCTTTAATTTCAAAATTCTTTTCCCTACCAGCTCAATGTTGGATCATGGGTCACCCAGGTAAATATTGGACCACAGACTACAGGGAGTGAATAAAAGAAGTTCCCCACCCTTTGCCCCCAGGCAGTCCCAATCCCAGACAAGGAGGAGGTCTGAAAGGTCATCTAGACCAGGCCAGGGCTTGGGTCCGATGTTGCTCTTGGTCTGGGTTCCAAGGGATTCCAGTCAGTGCTTCCTGCTGAGGCGGGTGGGGCAGTGCGGGATGCTGGTGGAGCTGGGTCTGCCGGCACCAGGCCCAATGCTCACACTGATCTTCTGCCAGCCGAACATTATTAAATCTCCTTCTCCCAGGCTGTACACAGCCCAGAGACACCTCCGCTCAGAGAGAAGGGGTGGGTCCTCCAGAGGGGAGGCTGCCCAGGGCAGTAGGAGCAGCCCTCCTCCTCCTCCTGCACTGCTAAGGCAGCCTTTCTCTTTAACTCTTTAGCATCTAACTCTGCCTGTCTGGAAGAAAAAGCAGTCAAGGGGAGGAGTTTTGCTGTTTTTCCTTCCTTCCTTCCTTCCTTCCTTCCTTCCTTCCTTCCTTCCTTCCTTCCTTCCTTACTTACTTACTTACTTACTTCTTTTCCTCTCTTCTTCCCTCCCTCCCTCCCTTCTTTCCTTCTTTCTTTCCTTCCTTCCTTCCCTCTCTTCTTCCCTCCCTCCCTCTCTCCCTTTCTTCTTTCTTTTTTATTCCTCCCTCCTTTCCTTCCTTTCTTCCTTCCTTCCTTCCTTCCTTCCTTCTTTCCCTCTCTTTTTCCCTCCTTCCCTCCCTTCTTTCCTTCTTTCTTTCTTTCTTTCCTTCCTTCCTTCCTTCCTTCTTTCCCTCTCTTTTTTCCTCCTTCCCTCCCTTCTTTCCTTCTTTCTTTCTTTCTTTCTTTCCTTCCTTCCTTCCCTCTCTTCTTCCCTCCCTCCCTTTTTTCCTTCTTTCTTTCTTTCCTTCCTTCCTTCTTTCTTTTTTATTCCCTCCTCCTTTCCTCCTTCCTTCTCCTTCCTTCCCTTTTCTTTCCTTTTTCCTTTTTCCTCCCTTCTTCTCTCCTTCCTTCTTTATCCTTTCTTCCTTCTCTTTTCTTTCTTTTTCCTTCTTCCCTTTCTCTCACCTTCCCTTTCTCCTTCCCTCCCTTCCTTCTCCTTCCTTCCTTTTCTCTTTCCTTTTTCTTCCTTCCTTCCTTCTTTCCTTTTTTCTTTTTTTTGCTTCCTTCCTTCTCCTTTCTTCCTTCCCTTTTCTTTCTTTTTTCTTCCTCCCTCCTTCCATTCTTCCCTCCTTTCCTTCCTTCCTTCTTTCCTTTCTTTTTCTTCTTAATGTGGGGGAAGAGTGTGAGAAAGAAAATAAATGTTAACTAAATTTTTCAAAAAGTTATGCAAAAACAAAAGGCATCAACAAGACATAGATATTTTAAATTTTTAAGCAGATGTGATGTACTCAGTGGAGAGCTGTTATTCTGTTCTCCTTTCAACTGCTTCTCTGAGAGGTCAGACAGCTACAAATGTCCTGCATAGTAAACCCTCAAACAAGCCCGGTCCCTCACCAAGAGAATGCCCCCAACCTTAGGAAAGAAGGGAGCATTTAGCACTTTTAAGTGGGTATTCCCATCTCCCTACTGCCCTGGGATCAGTCTACCAAGCTTTAGCTGCCACACCTGGTATGCTTTCCTGATGTCCCCTCTCCAGGAAAAATTAATCATCTTTTTTGTTACCTAGATCTCTTCTTGAGCACTTCTGCATTGCTTCATCAGGGGAAATAAATATAATAGAAAGAATGCTGTCTCTGGTGTCAGAGGACTTGTGTGGAGCCATATACAGCCCACCTCTTAACTTTCATATCTCTGTAACCTTAGTCAATCCATTTAACTGCTCTACTTTCCTTATCTCTTTTCTTCCCCTTTACTTTCCTTATCTTTAAAATGAAGACTAGATGGCCTCTGACTAACTGATTCCTTGCAGCTTTCTACCAATGATCTTGGAAGTGGTAAAAAAAAAAAAATCTCATTCTAGCTTTAATTCTTATGATCTTATGTATGCACCATTACCAACATGTTAACTGAATTTCTACCTCCATACTTTTGTCCCCCTCTGCCCAGAATGTCATTTTCTATACCTTTCATGGTCCATCCTGCTCTAGGATGCAATTTTTGACATGCAAAATTTGACATTGACACTACAATGATCTCTCCTTTTTTAAAAGGAAAAAGCTTCTTTCCATTACTTTCTCTAATTCCCACTTCTTTATTATATATACCACTTGGCACAAACCAACTTGTCTTGTTTGTCCATTAACTTTTCACATGTATTTGTCTCATTTCTCCAACTAGGCTGTAATATGAATTAGATTGGCATCCCCAATAGAAGGAAAAGACTCAGTAAGTAAATATTCAAAGGACTAGACAGTTGGATAAGATTTTAAAGTTGGAAGGGATCATTGTCATTGTCATTTTCACTCTCGATGACCCTTAAAAAAATTACAGAAAATTACCAGAGTCCTGCAAGATTGGAGAAGGATGAATGTTTTCTCAATTAAAAAAAAAGGCAGGGTAAAGAGGCTAGGAATCTAAAAGCTATAAACCAGAAAACCTGACTTTGCTTCCTACCATGGAGTCTGGAAAATCTGAACTCAAATCTGACCTCAGATTCATATTAGCTGTGTGATTCTGGGTAAATTATTTAACCTCTGCTTGCCTCAGTTTCCTTAGATATAAAACAGAGATAATAGTAATAGTACCTGCCTCACACGGTTGTTGTAAGGTTCAAATAAGATCAATTTTTGAAGTGTCTGGAACATAGTAGGTACTTAATAAATGCTTGTTCTCTTCCCTTTCCTGGCAAAATTCCAGAACATATTAAAGGGATAGTTAGTGAAGGTATAGAAAAGAAATATATGAACACAAAGAGCCCTGGTGGTTTTATCAATAATAGGTCACCTGTTATCAATCATCATTTCTCTTTTTGATAGTTACTAGACTGGTGGATCAAATGAATATTAAAGATACTGTTTACCTAGATTTTAACAACAGCAAGGTGACAATGGATAGAATGCTGGGCCTGGAGCCAAGAAGACTCATCTTCCTGAGTTCAAATATGGCCTCAGACACTTACTAGCTGTGTGATCCTAAACAGGTCACTTCATCCTGATTGCTTCAGTTTCTTTATCTGTAAAATGAGCTGGAAAAGGAAATTGTCAAGAAAACTCCAACTTTGGATCAAACACAACTTTAAAAAAACTGACCATGAGATTTTAGCAAAGCATTTTATCAAATCTATCACAATATTCTTATAGAAATGATGGAGAAATTTAGGCCAGA
Source organism: Myrmecobius fasciatus (assembly GCA_023553655.1). Taxonomy (NCBI): domain Eukaryota; kingdom Metazoa; phylum Chordata; class Mammalia; order Dasyuromorphia; family Myrmecobiidae; genus Myrmecobius; species Myrmecobius fasciatus. The sequence goes on from JAJPUD010001955.1 coordinate 90,768, forward strand.
CAATAATAAAGATGATGTACCCAGATTGGCACTTGGTTATGTAGCCGACCCAAAGAGTGGTTATTAATAGTTCAATGTCAGATATGTTTTTGGATATGTCCAATTTAGGAATTTGTTTTGCTTCACTTTTCATATTTATTATAAGTGTTCTTGTTTTTCTTTTTCCAGTTGAGGAGGTAAGGTATGAGAGGGAGAGAAAATAAATTATTGTTAATTGAAAAAAAAAATGAATAATTCAATGTGTACCTGGAAGGTCTCTAAGTATATATCCTTGACCTAGTGCTCTCCAACATTGAAAGCAAAGACTTAGATAAAGGTAGACATGGCATACTTATCAAGTTTACAATTCCCACAAAGCTGGTAGGATGAGACAACATTGGTTCATAGAGAAGGGATTCTAAAGTTGAGCAAGGTAGGGGAAGAAGTCAAAGCCTTAGTCCCAGTGGAGAACCATGCTTTCCTGGTGTTATTTCTGCCTCGCCTCTTAAGGACCTTACCTTTCTCTCACAGCTTTTTTGTCCCTATAAAGTGAAGGCTGGAACTTAAGAGTAGAATGTGATTAGAATGGTTGGAAGATCTCCTAACCTACTTAATTGTTTGTTCTGCATCATGAGAGACAGACCATTCTTCCAATGGTCTAGTAGGAGATGGGGAGGAAAACAAATTTCAATAGCCTGGCTGAAAGAATGCTGAAATAAGAATCAAGAGATCTCAATTCTAGTGGGTCCCTTTTGCCCCCTCTGTAAAATGTGGGGTTTGGACAAAGTGGTCTCTGAAACCCCTTTCAGCATCAGTGATGTGTGTCTTTAAGATTTGTGTTCAATTTGTCTTCACCTTAGTTCAGCTTCATTTTCAATAAGCAGGGAATGAGCTTGCTTCTGTGATCCTAGACAAGCCATTTTCTCCCTAAAATGAAGGTGCTGGACTATATGTCTCCCAGCTCTAATGTAATGTTTCCTCCAAAAGTATGTCTGCTGTAAAGGTTACCACTCCACCACCACTCCTCTCCCAAAAGTCAAGCATCAGAGACATCAAGTATAAAGAAACAACTGATCTTAAAATTTATTATCCAGACTAATTAGTTGAAAAATGAAATTGCCAAATGATCCTCTTCTGGTGGAGCAGGGAGAAGGGGGAAGGAAGGAGAATAGAGGAAGAGCTCCCCAGCAGAAACCTATTGTGGTTGTTGATATTTGTCCTTCCTTCTTGAAGAGGATCAATGGTAACAGGAAGGTGACGTCTTGACTTGCAGTAAATTGGATTGAAGTGAGGGAGGGCTGTGCAAAGTCACCAGCCTCACTCTCTCCTCAGGAGCCATCTGGATCCAATGGCCAGATATAAATCAGGATGACTGGAGATCACCCCAGAAGCAGTAATGGTATTGTTAGAGCTATGTCTTTCCCTATCAGGGAATTTCAACTTTGCCCCTTCAGTTAAAGGTTTCCTATAGCCATTTATCCTGTGCAGAGAACTGATGCCTGTTCCAGATGCAAACATTCCTAGCTGTGACTCTATTGTGCCATACCAAGATTGGCAGAAGAAACTGGGCATATCCTATCAGTTGGAGAAGCAGGATGATTTCAGAGAGGCCTGGAGAGATTTATATGAACTGATGCTAAGTGAACATTGGACATGGCAACATAATTATATGATAATCAACTCCAATGGACTTGGCTCTTTTCGACAATGAGGTGATTCAGGCTAGTTCCAATGGTCTTGTGATGGAGAGAACCATCTGTACCCCAAGAGAGAACCTTAGGAACTGAGTGTGAATGACAATGTAGTATTTTCACTTTTTTGTTGTTGTTTGCTTGCATTTTGTTTTCTCTTTTTTTCCTTTTTGATCTGATTTTTCTTTTGCAGCATGATAATTGTAGAAATATGTATAGAAGAATTGCACATGCTTAACATATATTGGATTACTTGCCATCTAGGGAGGGGATAGGGGAAAAGAATGTAGAAAAAAAATTGGAACACAAAGTTTTGCAAGGGTGAATGTTGAAAACTATGCATATGTTTTGAAAATTAAAAGCTTTAAACATTTCAAAAAGTTTTAAAAAATGGGCATAAGTGGTCTGGAAAAGGTACTTAAGAAACACATAATCACTGTCTTCAAGTATTTAAGAAGTTGTTATATGGGAGGATTAGATCTGTTCTGGAATTCTGAAAGTGGAACTAAAAGGAAGGCAAAGAGATTGAAGGGATAGTTACAAAATCATAAATTTTATCTTAAGATAAGGAAAAGTTTCCTAACAATTAGCGTAACAATCCCAAAGTGAAATGTGCTACTAGTTCCCTTAGAAGACTTCTCCTCAGGCAGACAGTAAAGAAGATTCTGGTTTAGATACTGTTTTGACTAGAAGATCTCTGTGGTATCTTCCAACTCTGCCTGGTCTCCCCAGCATTAGGCATGTGCCACCAAGGCAGGTTTTTGAGACTCTTTCTATATCAAAAGTTCTTAAATTTTTGTGTGTCATGGACCCCTCTGGAAGTCTGGCAAGACTTATGGCCCCCTTCTCAGGAAGGAAATGCCAAAATTTCAGTAAGAAGTTAATGAAATAAATATGTAATGAGTTTTTCTTCCTATCTAAATTCACAGATTACCTGAAATCTATCCACAGACTCAAGCTAAAAACACTTAACCCAAACAATCTCTTCTTTTGTTCTCAAAGACAGAGCTCTCTCCCCTTCTTTATATGTCCTTTTCTTAGTTTTGCAAATTCATCATTCATCTCCTGCCCTTTAGCTTAATTAATTGTCACTCAAAGTCTCTGTCCAGAATCCAAATCTTTACCCTTTGTAAATTTTCACCTACATATTCTTCCTTGAAAATTCATAAATTATCATAGGTTTAGTTAGCATCTTTATTCAGATGATAATTTAGAAATTTATATACACAGATGTAATATTTTTCCTGAGCTTTATTCCCCTCTTTTTAACGACTGCTGGACATGTCTTCCAGGATGTTGTATCACAATCTCAAATGCAACACATCCATGATAAGATTCATCATTGTTCTCTGTCACCATTCCTCCAAACATCTCTATTACTTGTAGACACCATCATCCTTCTGGTTGGTAACCCAGGTTTACAACCTTGAGATCATCCTTTATTATTCTTTTTCCCTCAAAATTACAGACTCTCTGAGTTGGAAAGATCTTCAGAGGCCCTCTAGTCCAACCTGAATATGAAGAATCTCTTCTTTAAAGGTGACTCAATTTATAGAGTGCTACACTTGGAGTCAGGAGGATTCTAATTCAAATCCTGTCTCAGACATTTATTAGCTGTGTAAGCCTGGGAAAAATCTCATAACCTCTTTCAGCCTCAATTTCCTCATCTATAAAATTGGGGGGGAGGGCATGAACTCTTGACGGTCTTAAAAACCCCTCTAATTCTAAATCTGTGATTCTTCAAAATGCCTTTGATAAATAAAGACTACAATGGCAACAGAAAAGAAAACCTTTCTGTCCCAGGGTAGCCCTGTTACATTGTGGGATAGCCCTATTGGTTTAGAAGGTTTTTCTGAACTCAGGCTTTTGTTTTCACTCTATTTACTATAATCACTTGCCAAACCTTGTCTACTCCACCAATACAACACCTGTCCCTTTCTTCCCATTGCCCAGTCTAATTCAAATACTCATTACCTCTCAAATAGGTTAGCAAACACTTCTCAGCTTCAAATCTTTCCCTTTTCCAGGCTATTCTCCATACAACTGCCAAATTATTCCTCTCTAATTATAGGAGATCTTACCAAAATATTTCTCTGCTCAAAAACCATATCAAATTCGAAGCTTTGACTGATCTCAGTCCACCTCAACACTATTTGTTAATCCTCTTTCTCTGTTCAAGATACCCTATTTTTACTCATCTGTAATCCACCCAGTAGAATGTAAGCTCCTTAAGGGCAGAGAATCTCATTTTTGTCTTTGCATTTCCTAGAACCAAAACCCAGCATTAAAATTATAGAAATAATTTTAACTAGCATTTTAATAAATGCTTTAACTCCTATTCTATCCTTACAACAACCCTTAGTAGGTACTAGTATTATCCCAATTTTACAGTTGTGGAAACATCTCAAAGCTTGCAAGTTTCTGAGACAGAATTCTAAGTCAGGATTTCCCTGATTCCAGGTCCAGTGAACTACCTACTATAGCACCTAGATGCCGATAGTAAATATATTTAAGAAGATAATTAATATTTGTGGAATTGAGTTGAGCTGAATTCCCCTGAAATAGAAGCAGCCAGGACCAAATCCCATCCCCTGCATCTCAGGTAGGCACCTGTAATAAGTAAGTTTTGAATATAGACACGGTTCTTCCCTTCTCTAAAGCCCTCCCTCTATGAAGCACTGAGACCCCCATTTGTCTTTACTACTGCTGTTGCCCATCACACCTTTGAGCTATGTACCCTGATAATCCCCCACCCCCAGCCCAAACCAGGCTCCCATCATCTCTCCCCTTCCCCTCCTCCTCAGAAACGGCAGCCAGCTGTGCTGCAGACATTCCTGTCCTTCCTCATTGATATTCAGGAATGGAAACCTAGCCCAGCCTCTGGATGCCCAGAGTTTGGGCCCTGCACACCCCTTCTGGCCTCTGGCACAGCAGCTGTCCATTGGAGGGCGCTAAATCACTCTTCCCTAGCCATCTCTTCTGGGTTCTTGGACAAGGTGGGGGGGGGGGGGAGATACTGACCGACCAAACCATTTGTAGCTTTAGTTGCCTCTCTTAGACCCCCATTCCCTTTTCTTTCACAGAATCCTTTCTGCCTAAGCCCCTTCCTCTGGTGAAAGGACCAAAAGACTAGGCAGCTGGCCTTGGAGAAAAAGACACTTTGCATATCCTGTAGTAGGCAAAGATTCAGCTGGAAGTGTTCAGCAACCTTTCAGCTACAAAATGTCCTAAGAATTCCATCCCTTCCCTACAAAGGGTCCCAAATGTTGCTTCATCTCTTCATGAAGTCCCAGTGGAGTAGGGGGACAGTGGAGAGGAAGGACACAGCAGGATCACAAGGCTCAGAGACACAGCCTTCCAATGTAATACCAATGGGGGGTCTCTATGCAGTTGTTTCCCACACCCCAGCTTCACACCTTTAGGTTTTTGCAGATGTGGCTGTTTTTCTTTGGGGTGTGAAAGAAGGGATCATAGACTTACCTTCCTCTCCACACTCTAGTTACCCATTAAGTCATTTCATCCCTCTCCTCAGATTCCAGGGTCCCCTGACCCTGCTCTTCTTGGGGTCACAGAGGTTGTATAGGAAAAAGATAAGCAGGACTTTCTGCTCAGAATTGGAAATTACTCTCCTCAGGAGTCACTGGACAGAATATGAAGGTTCAGTCCTGGTAAAAAGCTAATAAATTATGCCCAAGCCCATTTCTAGATGCCCTCAATAGGATGTTCAACTCCATTCTTCCACTTTTTATCAGTTCATCTGGGGACATGGACATAGGATAAAATGTCTAAATGTAGGATACTTTTTTTCAGATAACTCTATTGTTTAAACCATATCTTTTCCTTTTAGTTCTAAAAATCTGAATATTTCTGTTTTTCATAGATTTGTGCAGGTTTTAAATAGAAGACAAAAAAAGAATTGCCAAAAAGTTTTTCTAATCAAATAAACTCCTAGTGATATTTCTTGAATAGCTAAAACCAGAAAACACTGTTAAATGCTAGTACTCCATATTAGTAGAAAATAATGATTATTTTTTTAGTCAACTTAATTGCCATATTTCTAGGTTTAAAAAAATGCTTCTCTTATTTATATAATCCCTTCTTCTCAGCCTCCTCTGGATTTTCATCCACATTGAGCATGCACTAGGATATATCCCTTAATTATCATCCAAAGCTAATTAACGGTTAGAAAGGGTATTTCCTAAGCAGGTATAACAAGAACAGTTGCTACAGAAACATTCCCCTAAACTGGGAGCATATTCTCCCCTTATGTATACAAGGTCTCTGGGGAGGGCACATGTGGCCAAAAGGTAAATTTAGATCTGATTCTTGGAAGTTCTTTTCTCCCTTATTGGAGCACTCATAAATTTCTACTTGGTATAGCTTTCTTTAAGAGCAGCATGGAGTTGTGTAGCTATTCTCAAAGTGAGGTCCCCAAAACCAAGAAGCCAGAACTATTTTTATAATAAGACTAAGAAGTTCTAATTTCTAAAATGATACTGATTGGTATAATCCAGATTTTTAAAAAGCTCATGAGGTTCTTCAATAATTTTTAGGATCTTATAGGGTCCCTGAGATCAAAAAGTTTGAAAATTATTTGTATGTAGCAGGCCTTGAGATCAAGGGGACCAGGGTTCAAATATCATCTGAAATACTTATGAGATCGTGACCCTAAACAAGCCAATTAATCTCTCTGTTTTGATTTTTTTAAATGCCAAACACAGGATTTTCTATATGGCCCTGAAGGTAATAGGGAATTACTGCAACTTAGTGAGCAGGAGAACAAGATGGTCAATCCTGTGCTCTTTCCTGTGTCATGTTGCCTCCTTCCCTTTGTGATTTGACTCCAACCTACTTTTCCAGCTTTATTTATGCAGTACTTCTCTTCATAGACTCTTTGATCCAGCCAAAATGATTCACTTGCTCTTCCTTACACATGGCTGCTCTTATACCTGAAATACACTCCTTAAAGGTCTGGAGTGCCCTTTAAAACTCAACTCAAAAGCCATCTTCTAAGTGAAGCTTTTCCAGAACCACCATCCCACCCCAACTGCTAATGCATTTCCCCTCCAAAAGATAATTAATAATCTTGCATTTACTTGGTATATGTCGTCTCTCCCAATAGAATATAGACCCCTTGGAAGCAGAGACTGTTTTATTTCTGTCTTTGTATCCCAAGCACTTAGCACAATGCCTGGCATAGAGAAGGCATTTAACAAATGCTTGCTGATTGATTGATGGATTAATTCCAGACCAGAGTGTTTCATATAAATCCTCAAGTTTCAGGCATTTATCTCCACATTCATCAGAATTAAGAGGAAACCAGGCAGTAAAGATAAACATATCTCCAACCTGGCCAGTACCCAGGCAAAGCCAAGCATGCAAGATCCATAGGGTCATTGGATTTAGAACTGAGAAGGACTTTAGAAACCATCTAGTAATTTGACAGATCTGGAGACTGAGGCCAAAAGAGTTTACATAATTTATCCAAAGTCATCAAAGTAGCAAGCAGCAGACCAGGGATTCGAACCCAGATCTTCTGTCCTCAAATATACTATTCCATGCTATCTCAGTCTTCTCAAAATCATAGAATCACAGAATCTCAGAGTTGGAAGGGAGCCAAGAGGTCATGTAGTTCAACTCACTACTGGCCAAAAATCCCTTCTAGTCCTTATGCCACAAGTGAATGTGTTTTCCATTCAAGTTTTCATTTAGCCTGTGCTAGTGAGTGAGAACTTGCTGCCTCCAAAAGCAGCACATTCCCTTCTGGATAGTTATAATTATTAACAAACTTTTTTTCTTTATTGGAGCCAAAAACTGTTTTGCTTTCATTCTTCCCTCCTTATCCTTTCTTCCTATATATAATGTTCTTTGTTCTGCCTGCTAGGGACAAAGAGAACAAATTTCCAGGCAATCCCTTCAAAGACATGATGACTGTTATCATGTCCCCCCTAAGTCTTCTCTTCTTCAGTCTAAACATCTCCAGTTCCTTTGACCAATTCTCAAAATGTGTGGTGTCTAGCTTCTTCACCTATCAGCATATCTACTCTCCTCTAGAAGGAAACAAGTACTGGTTAAGGCACCTATTTTGCACTCTGTTGAGCAATTTACAAACATTATCATATGTGATCTTCACAGCAACCCTGGAAAGTAAATGCTATTATTATCACATTTTACAGTTAAGGATACTGAGGCAGATAGGGTTACCTCACTAGTCAGTTTTAGTATCATTTGAATTCAGATCTTCCTGACCCTAGAAGTAGTGTTCTATCCCCTGCATTTACTAACTGCCTGGATAAGATTTGTGGTCCCTCTCTTCAAGGGCTTGCTATCTAATTATGAATACAAAACAAAAGAACTAGCTAAATAATAACATAATATAACATAGATATAAAATATAGATATAATAACAGAACTAAAATAACATTAATATATTATATATAACTAATATATTGTGATGATATAATAACAATATAATTATAAATATAGCATCTTAAGGCTTGCAAAATACATACAGTGATTAGTGAATTACTTGGGACAAGCAATAATTTTGATGTAGTTCTATTTTGTGACAGCAATGATCATGCATGTGTGTTTCTAATGACACAAGACTGATTGAGAACATCTGATCTTGACCAGATAAAGTTGGATTGAGCTGGTTTCCCATCTTCAGTTATTTCCCTGTTAGTTGTGCATGTCATATACATGTTTATTGTTCTTTTGCTGTGTTTTTAATTCTATAATTTTAAAAATGGATAATACCTCCCCAAAGAAACATGTAAAATAGATCTCTCTTAAAGAGCACCCTTCATTGACTCTTAGAGATATTTCAGTGGCTGTTTGTGTTGGGAAATCAAGCATTTTGAATATCTTTCAAGACTACAATAAAACAAAATCAATTAGACTGAAGCACAAAGGAAAGCATTGTCACAAACAAAAAAAATTGTCAAGAAGAGAAAAAGTTGCTACAAACCAGCTTACTTAATCTGTAGAAAATGAATGTAACCTGAATCCAAAAACCCCTTAGCCTGGAATCCTTTCCTTAATTGTTGAAGATCAATGCCCCTCAACTGCTTGAATTCAGGGCAAAGTTGGTGAGATCAGAGAAAAAGAAAGCTCCAGACTTTTCAGACCTTCTGAAGATTTAATCTCTTCAGGAATGGCCATCTCTTCATGTGCTTCTAGATGCCAGCTTTGAAAGAGAAGATAGGAGATACTAACCCCACTTTAGGTTACTAAAGAGAGATTAAAATTCTGAAGTCAAGAGAGGAACTAGCAATCTCCATCATGTCCGTATTCCCAGATTGTTATAATAGAGATTTGGGGGAGTTTCCTTTTGGGTGAGTTCTCTCTCTGTCTTTTTGTCTCTCTCTCTGGCCGTCTGTCTATCTGTCTGTCTCTCTTTCTCTCTCACCTCACTTTCAATGGGAGAGCTCCATTCTGTACTGTCTACTAAGTATTCTCCTACATAGATTTTCTCTTATTTTTGTCTAGCTATTGGAAATTTGAGTAAATGGGTTCTTTGCTATCTGCTATGTATAGTCATTGTATAACTGGTTTTGGAGGGAAGGATGTCAAGACTTGGATATTGAGCTTGGGGTCCTCCTTTCCTTACTAATGAATAGCAATCAAAGGTTTAGTTTGAACCTAAAAGCCACTTCCTCATGACTATTATTATTTACAGAAGCAGATATAATTCTATCTCCATACTCCCTCTCCCTGAGTAGCCAACCTTGTGACCCCAACTTCCTGCTTCCCCTCCTGGTAGGAATTAAATTTTCTCTTAGAGAAGGGTGGGTGAGAGAAGAAGCCAGAGATATCTTCAAATTACACAACAATATTCCCATGCTACATATTGGGGATAGCCTCAATACATAAAGACCTTCAGAAAGACCTGGCAGCTAGAATGATTGTTACTGATTCTTCCACAGTGTAGCATAGGTTTCTTAAAGTTGGAAAAAAAGTGAGAATACCTGTAAAAAAGAAACAACTATTAACCATTAACATGAAGAAAATGTGCTCACCACAAACAAGACAGCTCAAAGACTGAAGTGCTGAAAAATTGAGAAAAAGAAAGTAATTTTTACTAAGTGAATTTTTTCATTCAAAGCTATACTGAAATTGTTATTAAAATACATATGAGCCCATAAGGATTGAGAATCTTCATCAGATTGGAAAACATTTTTGAAAAATGTTTTGGGATTTTAAAAAAATTCTAGTGGGTCTGAAAGTCTTGTCCACATTGAGGGAATAATGAATCATGACTAAATATATTGATGTATTAAGAAGCAGAATGGTTTAGTAATTGGGAAGTTCCCAAATAGAGGTGGCCTTCTACCACACAACCTTGAACCATGTCATATGTCATTAATGGTTAAGAAAATTTTACAAGCCATAGAAACATGCTTCAATAGCCTAGGAACTCCCCTACTCCCCTTACTGGAACTCTATTGAAAAACTATGGGATCTAGGGATTCTACTACTAGTATATATATATATACATACATATATATATACATATACATACATACATATATGTATATATATTCCAAAGAGATCAAAAAACAAGGAAAATCTGAACAAAAAATGTATAGCCTCTTTTTATAGTAACAAAAAACTGGAAACTAAAGTAGTACTATTGAAGAAAGGCTAAACAAATTATAGTAGATGAATGTAATGGTATATCATTATATCATAATGAAATTGACAGTCCCAGAAAAAACTGGGAAGACCTCTAAGAATGAATGCAGAGAAAAATGAGTGGAATTAGTAGAGCAATTTATATAATGACAACATTATAAAGAAAAAAAATTTTGAAAGACCTTAGAAAACCCAAAGAACCAGATGAAGCATATTATTTCTCTCCTACCAGAGACATGATGTACACTTGTTATGTTTTTATTGTTCAGTGGGAGAAAGATGAGAGGGAGAAAAAAATTTTTAAAGAAAACCTATGACTTATAATTAAAGCTACTCTTGGAAAAACTGACTTCATTAAAGCATGTTTCGTATCTAATGTGATTAAAAAGTACAGTTTCATGATGAAAAATTCAAGAATATGTGTCAAAATGTTATAAACTCAATGCCAAATTCTGTAAAACAAATCATTTTGGCAGAGGAGGCCATATTGCACAGTAAACATGCTTTAAAGATATAAAAAGTTACAAGGTTTATTGCATAAATCAATATATTTAATTATTTTACTTTATTTCAGTAAATTTTGCCCACCATCTACAAATCTCAGTTAAGCCTTACCACAAGTCTGTGAGGTAAGTATTAGATGTTTTACTTTCCTTATTTTACATATGAGGAAATTGAGGCTGAGAGATTAAGTGATTTGTTCATAGTCAAGAGCAAGTAAATGTCAAAAGTTAAATTGTGTTTTCTTTCTGACTCTGGTTTTGCCATCAATCCCTTGCACCCCATTTCCTTAAAATGAAGCCAATGTGATTATTTATATACCATGAAGTACGGAAGTAGAAAAAGGAATGATCCATTTGGAACTAAGAGGTCACATTATCCATGTAAATTAATTCCTGACTTTTTTTTCCTTGCTCACCTACCCCATCCCCAGCTGATCCTGAGTTTCTCTAGCTATAACATCCCTGAGTTCAATAGAAGAAAATAAAAAATTCCCTTGAGCTCCATGTACCAGAACACGCTTTAGAAACATAAATTATTTCTAAAATGAGAAAATAAACTTGGGGTTTCCCCTCCCCCCTAGGGCCAAGAGACCAGAGTCAGGTGAAAGTCAGTGCCAAGTAAGAAGCAGGTCTTAAAGGAGGAGGCAAGAGGAATCCTGATGTAGAAACAGGTGTTCCGGATATATATTCCCCACCTTCCCTGCCTATCCAAACTAATCCACATGTGAGGAGTCCAGACGCACTAAGCATTTTTTCTCCTGCCTGTGTGACTCTAACCAGTCTCCCCTCCCACAGCTTTCAGCACGGGCACACTCCATCCACACACAACATAACTTGCATTCCATGCCCAACCACAAACACATTCTCCTCAGCGTCCCCTGTGCCCACAAGCACAGAAAACAGATAGAGCACTAGGCAGCACTCAGACTCTGGCTATTCCTCGGGCAGGAGGATGGAAGGAGGCTGAAGGAGAGGATTGTGATCCCTAGATCTATGTTGCCCCTTTTTCTCTCCCTTTTTGTTCTCCACTGTAGGAGAGACCTCTGGGGGAAACTGGAAGTGAAGGTGTACCAGATGCAAATTATGCACTGACCTCAGTGGTTCTAATCTCTCCCAGGAGCATATTTAGGATGCTCCTGGATGCAGTGGAGCTTCACCTCCATCCCTTTTCTCTGCCACAAGGTCCTCTCTGCTTGACAGGTTTCTCTCCCAAAACCTAACTTCCTTTCCTGATCCTCTCATGTCCCTACCTGAGTCAGAATCAAAAATGGATCTATAAACAGAGAGCACAATGTCACAACAAGGTAAGTGAACCCCTTTTCCAGTGGTTCCCTATGTTATCTAAGATAGACCAGTCAATCAACAAGCATTTCTTAAGTGCCTAATTGTACTATACTGGAACTACAAGAGTAGCACATCACAACAAGGCAAGTGAACCCCTTTTCCAATGGTTCCCTATAGTATCTAAGGTAGAACAGTCAATCAACAAGCATTTCTTAACTGCCTAGTTGTACTAGATTGAAACTTGGAGACGATCTCTACTCAAAAAGAGTTTTTTTTTTTTTTAAACTTTTTTTGTTCGACATTGAAATATCTTCCAAGTCTGGTTCCAGGCTATGCTTCCAGGCTCATTGTCTATCACTCCCATTCACACTTCCCACGTTCCAATCACACTGGTCTTCTTTCAGTTCCCTGCCTTGATGTTCCATCTCCAGCCTATGCACCTTTGTCTAAGCTGTGCACCCTACCTCTCATCCCTGCCTTTAGAATCTCCCTCTTAGAATCCCTGCCTTTCTTTAGATTTCAGTTCAGGTACCCTCCCCTCAACCCTTGCAGGATGCCTCTTCTGACAAAATTACTAGTGCCCCACCTTTGAATTATTTTTGTAATGGGGTTTGTCTGGGTGTGCCCAGATCATTTAATATGGAGGTGACTCCTACCACTGGGCAAATGGAGCCTCCTTTGACTGGCTGCATAAGCAGGGCAAGCTGTTTCTTTAAAACTGGCCAGACTGGGGAAGCTAGGTGGTGATGTGGTTAGAGCACCAGCCCTGAAGTTAGGAGGACCTGAGTTCAAACATGGCCTCAGACACTTAACATTCCCTAGCTGTGTGACCTTGGGCGAGTCACTTAACCCCAATTGCCTCATCCAAAAAAAAAAAACTTGGCCAGACTGATGCTCTTTCTGGCTCCTGTTATTCTTTCCTGCCCAATCTCTCTTTTCTGCTATGTCCAGAGGGTAAAAAGCACAATTTACTCAGCACCAGGATCCATGAACAGAACCAAGCTGGAAGGGGGGGAAAGACCTGCTAGCTTTGAGAAATGGACTTGGGGTGTTTGTGTTTGTTCTGTGTCTTTTGTCTTCTAGTTCTAGGTGCTGGCAATAATTCTCAGTTCAAAGAATGGAGACTTTGGAACCCAGTGGAGTATTGGGGCCAGCCACCCTATCAGGGAAACCCTGAGAAGTTAGAGTGGCTAAGACAGGAGCTCAAGGGGGCTTTCAGACTTGGAATTTGGGATTGTGGGCTCTATAGTAAGTAAGCTAAACTGTGAACTTAATATCCTTCTCTTCCCCAGAGATGTGAGAAGAAAGGAGAAAATCCTATCTCCCATATTCTGTATAGCATGTCTGTATATTTTTATTATAACTTTGAAATATTAATTCATAAAAGCAAATCTGATTGTAAATGGTTAAATGGAACTGGAATAAGGTGTCATATCTATGTACTTGGGGAAAAAATATCTAAGGGCTGAGAACCCCCAGGGGAAGGGGTGAAATGTAGTTGACCCGACCTTCCAGGCAAGGAGGGCCAGGTTAGCAATGTTACATTCTGTACCCATTTTATATTCACGAATCTGTACAAAGGTGTGGACAGGCCTGTGAGGGCTGGGTCCTTAGAGCATGCTCCAATTTTTCCTTTCATGTGGGTTAATCAAAGCATGCACAGACTTTCTATGCCTGGTTCCTTTCCAATATGTAGGGGTTTGGTGAGCTTGCTTCTAGCCATGAGTGACTGAGGGACTAGTACTAAATGGTGGCATAGGGCTTCTGGTTGGCTGAGGAGCTAGAAAACGATTGATGACTAATGGGCAGAACTGCAGAATATCTGAGGGATATTCTACAATATGTTGTCTTCAATGAGTTGAATGAGGCTCTGAGAAATTATTTGACTTTCCCAGGATAATATAGCTAGTATGTGTTAAAGGTGAGATATCAACTCTCTTGAACCTGAATCTGGATTTTTATTCATTAGACCGCCCTGCCACTAAATCTAAACATTTTTCTCAAGCTCTTTGTTTTATTGAGAAGGAAACTAAGGTCCTTAATAGAGGGTTTTCCCAAGATCACAAAGCTAGTTGTTGGCAGACTAGAAACCATTTCTCAACTCAGTCCACTATTTATTCTACTGTGAAACAAATTCTCTGGCTCCAATCTGACAATTGTGTTTTCCAGGTCTGTCAACCATTCCCATCCCCTACACATATATAGGCATGGTATACATGTGCATGTGTACATATATATATACATATATACATTCTCATGTAATAATTCTGTGTTAGAACAATTCTGATGCCTATTTCATCAAATACTGATCAAGTATTTACAATTTGCAAGTCCCCTAAAGGACACTAGATACTCTAGGATTATTATTTATTTATTTATTGGTCCAGACCTGTGATTTCAGTGACTTCTTGAGTGCAAAAAGTTCATATATCATGTTTTATGTTTTTTACCCACAGGGTTTTGCACATAGTAAGTGGTTTTATAAATGCTTATTTAATTGACAGTTGAATTGCATTTAGTATAATGCAAATAGCACCGGCTTTAGAAGCAGAAAACCTGGACTGGAATCCTCTTTCCCAATTGTGTGACTTTGAATAAGTCACTTCACATCTCTGGGGTCCTATTTCCTCAGCTATAAAATCAGCAGCTGGATTAGTTGGGTACTAAATGCCATTCCTTCTCTAATTCCTATGACCCTATGCTGGTTATGATCCTAAACTGAACAAATAGTTAACTTTTTCATCTGGGCTTTTGTCCATCCAGATCTGATTATAATCATTTACTGAAGGACTAAAAGTATGACCCCTGACTCCCTGGGTTGTTGTGCAATCAAATGAGAACATTTGTAAAGTTCTGAGCATAAAGCATGGCACATAGTACGCACTTAAAGCTTATTTTCTTCCTTCCTATGGCAAATCAAAACTGAGGACTCACAAGTATTAATATGTGGCTGAGTGCCCAGCACTCTCTGCATGTGTAGATCAGGTCCGATCTTCAGGGCTTTCCATAAAACACTTTGATTCACACCCCAGTCACTTTTTCCTTATTAGATTGTTAGCTTCTTGAAGACAAGAACTGTTTTTGCCTTTCTTTGTATCTTCTGAGATTGCTGCAGTGCCTGGCCATAACAGGTGCTTAATAAATGCTTAATGACTTGACTTGACTTTGGTCCAGAGTTTCCTCTTACTATCTCAGAAACTAACATGTTTTGTCCCCCTAGGAACACGACTATTTAAACAGTCCTCAGGCCCTCTGCAAGCACTCAAGCTAGTCATACCATATAAAATAGATATAGATACATATACACAATATATGCTTGTGTCTATAAGTATGTGTATATTTATACACACATGTGTGTTTGTGAAAAGGTGTCTTTATATACATTATACACACATTACTTGAAATAAATTTATCTTGTGATGGAGATATATATCTATATATATATATGAGTGTGTGTGAAATAAAGGTGTTTTATAATGTACACATATATCTACATATGAAATAAAAGTATCTTGTGATAAATATATATGTATTTAAGTATATGTATATACTTATTTAGGGGCAGCAATGTGGCACAGTAGATGCAGTGTCAAGTCTAGAGTCAGGAAGACTCATTTTCTCAGATTCAAATCTTCCCTCAGATACTCATACAGCTGGGTGACCTTGGCCAAGTCACTCAAACCTGTTTACTTCAATTTCTTCATTTATAAAATGAGTTGGAGAAGAAATGGCAGACCACTACAATACCTTTGCCAAGAAAATCCCAAATGGGGTCATGAAGAATCAGATACAATTGCAGCCACTGAAAAATTCTTATGTAGTTGTGCATGTGAAATAAATAAATATATATATACATATATGTACATATGTATGTATATATATGTCACGTTTAACAGGCTACTCTGTCCCCTGAGTTCTAAAATACGGTCTAGGTACCCTCAAGGATCCCTGAGGTCTTTTGAAAGTTAAAACTATTCTCATAATGATGTTGAAATGTTTCCATTTCTAATATGGCAAATATCTATAGATATAACTCTCATAATTAAAAATTCCTTGAAAGGAGGTCCTCAATAAATACATTAAGAGTATAAAAGAGTTCCAAGATTAAAAAGTTTGAGCTGTCTGCTTTATCTCATCAGGGAGATGTTATCAATCATTCTAGTGGTGATGACTACACCTTGAATAGGGAAATTCCTCAGGCTATTCTTGGTCACACCCTGTACAAAAAGATAAATTGAAATGGACCACTGGAAAAGGTAAAAACAGTTCAAAAAAATTAAAATGAACAGTTTGACTTTGAAGCCAGCTACCACCAGTTCAAAATAATTGAATCTAAAACTCTATTTTGTCCCTAAGTAAAAAATAAAAAAACCAAAAGTATCAAGTATGTTTAAAATACTAGTCAGCAGAGGCCTGCAAAGGGAAAAAAGAGACATTTTCCTTCAACAGGACTTCTGGTAACCCAATGTCTGCAGCTACTTGGGACATCTAGAAAAAATGTGAAGATCTTATTGCTAGAGCCCAAGGTAGGAGAAGTGTTCAAGGCTGTTGCCATTCTGTAGTCTCAGAGATTGCCTCCCTTCCCCCTCCAAGGTCCTTGCAATTTGGAAAAATAGAGCTCAGATTCTCTTGGGAGGAGGTGGAAATTTGGTTGGGAAAATAAATCCTTCTTGCTGAGTGCCTGATCTTTTTCTAGGCCTAAAATGAGTATGGGAGAAGAACAGAGAGAACTCATCCCAGTTCTTTCTTCCTTGAGGGAAGGCCCTCATGAGCAATGACTTATCCAGAGTTATAGAATTTGGTGTCCATTGCCCGGCAGGAATTAAGAGTTATATAGTATCAAGGCAGGGATGATTTCTCTGAAATCTCAGCTTTCATCATCCAGTCATTTCAGTTATATCTGACTCTTTGTGACCCCATTTGGGGTTTTCTTGCCAAAAATAATGAAGTAGTTTGCATTTCCTTCTCCAGCTCATTTTACAGATAAGGAAACTGAGGCAAGCAAGGTTAAAGCAATTTGTCATACAGCTAGCTACTAAGTGTCTGGAGCCAGATTTGAACTTCTGAAGATGAGTTTTCCTGACTGCAGGCCTGGAACTCTATCTGCTGTGACACCCATCTGTCCCCAAACCTTAGCACTGTATTTATAGTCAGGAGATCTGGGTTAGAATCCTGCATCAGACACTTATTAGTTATCTGACCATGGGAAAGTAACTAGAACCCTTTAACTACTTCAGTTTCCTTGTCTCAAAAAATGGTAACAATAATACTTATATGACCTATTTAACAAAGTTATTGCAGAGAAAACAATATGAATCCTTTAAGGTACAACATAAAATTATTGTTATTGTTGCTCTTCCCCTTCCCCCCTATCATTTTCCAGGGCCTACCTACCATAACCAGAATAAAAATCACAGATCCTCAGGAGCCATCTTGTCCAATCTATACCTGAATAATAATTCATTCTACACAATACCCAAAACATAGTCATCTAGCTTTTTGCTACAAAGTCTCTCATGTGGAGAACTCATCTCCCAAAGCAGTGCATTCCACTTTGGGAAAGCCTAAGTTGTTATTTAGTTTTTTCTTACCCAAAGTCTAAATTTGGCCCTTTGTAACTTCTTTCATATTTCTGTCTCTTGGGCCAAGGAGAATAAGTCTTCAACCTGAAAATTTCTTTAAATATTTGAAGGCCCCTATCATATGCACCCTAAGTTTTGTTTAAGCTAAATAATCCCAGTTCTGTCAACTATTCTAGCATGTAACAAACTCAAGTCTCTTCATCATCCTATTTTTTCACCTTTAGATACTTCCTAATTTATCAATGAGCAGTAGATAGAATGCTGGGCCAGGAGACTCATTTTCTGAGTTTAAATCTGGCCTCTGACACTTACTAATTGTGTGACTTGGACAAGTCTGTTTGCCAGACAACTGTTTGCCTCAGTTGCCTCATCTATAAAATGAGCTGGAGAATAAAATGACAAGCCAGTCAAGTATCTTTGCTAAGAAAACCACAAATGAGATCATAAAGAGTCAAATAGGACTGAACAACAAGAATAACAAGAAATTTTATCAAGGTCCATTGTGGTGAGGAGAGAGGGTGCCATTCCATCAAACTACCTTTTTGTCAAGCCTGGTCTCCAACCCCCCCACTGGAAGAGAAGGGTCATTCCATTGCACCAGTCTCCTGCCATTGTGGTGAGGCAAGAGTTCAACATCCTATTGAATAGCAGATTCCTCCATTTCAGAGAAGAGAAGAAATGCCATTCCATCAAGTCTCCATCCTCTCTCTGCTTAGGGAAAGGGTCCAAGTCATTCCTTCAGCTCCAAATACTTGCTCCCTCTCTGAACTGCCTAAGTCTCTACTTAGTGAAAAGTAAGTAGAAAGACTCTTGAAAAGACTCTACTTTGAGAATAAAGCCCTATAATCACTGAAAAAAATCTATCTAAAATCTTCCCTTTATAATTAACAAACTCTTTCTGATCACACCCTCTCCATTCCAGTGATTCTGGACCCCTAGCTGTCATCATTCAAACTACATTGCTTATCCCTCACTGCCTGATTTCTTAATCTCACTTCCTTACCACTCCACCCCAATCAATATCTCTCCACAACCACCAAAATTATTCATCCTGACCACTATGCTTTCTGGAATACCTGCTCCATAAGCAAAGAACTTGATTTCATCACAAATCTTTTTTTCTTTTTCACCCCTTCCACCTTTTGCACTCACTGAGACCTGACAATCTTTTCATGACACCCTTTCCCTGGCCACCCTTTCCACACTTTCCACTTTCATTCATTCCATTGGTGGAGAAGTTGTAATAATCTTTGCTCCCCGTTGCTACTTCTAAGTTCTTCCACAACCATCATCACTTAATAAACTCTCTACCTTTGAGGTTCACTCAATCCATATTGTTCACTCAATCAAAATTCTGGTAGCTTCCAAACTATTCTACTTTCCTCAATGAGTTCAGTGACTAGCTCAACATCCTTCTGTCTTACTCAATCCTGGCCTCATTCTAGGGAACTTCAATATAATCTAACTTCATGCTTCTTCAATTTACTCATTTCACATAACCTAATTCCTTCAACCCATGTTAGTCACACATAAAAATAGTCATACCCATGATCTTTCAGCCACCTATGAATATACACTTCTACATTCATGAACTCTGAAATTCTTTTATCTAATTACAATCTATTGTCATTCTACCTTTCTGTGTGTTTTGCAACCCCAAAGTCTGTTTTTTATCCAACTTGTAACCTCTGATCTTTCAATCCCTTAGTTCTCTCCTAGAATATCATTCCTGAACTACTTATACTCTCCCTTCCCCATCTGAATCCTTTGATGAACCAATTCAACCATATGCTATCTTCTTCTCTTGAATCCCTCAACCTCTTATCATATCATTGATTTTATCCTTCTAAGCTTCAGTCTTAAATCATTTCTACCATACCCTGCCTTCACTCCTATTAACATGCTGCTAAATAAAGGCTGGGGAAAATCACAAATCTGTGCTTATCAGATCTACTAATGTTCTAAACCTCAATTGGATCCTCACTGCTGCAAAGCAATTTTTTTTCTCCCTAATCAACTCAGCTTTCCTAATTAACTCACAACAGTGACTCTTTCAAAACTTTTCATTCTAAAAACTCTTGTTCTTTTTTTCCTCCATCTCTCAGTTACCTTATCTCATATTTTGCTGGAAAAGAGTAAAGGTTATTCACTGACAGCACCCTTTTCCTCTCTTATATCTTATATATCCTTATCTTATATCTGCTACTCTCTCCTCCTTTACCCCTATTTTATATGAAGAGGTGGACCTAATCTTTGCCTAGGCTAACCCCTCTACCAATTCCATCCAGTCTTCTCCAGTAGATTGTCTCTTGTATAATTCCCATTTATTTTTAGTTTCTCCCTACCAACTGGCTTCTTTCCTACTGGCTACAAGAATACCTATGTCCAGGGCCAGCTAATTGGTGTAGTGGATAGAGCACCAATCCTGAAGTGAAGGAGGACCTGAGTTCAAATCTGGTCTCAGATACTTAATACTTCCTAGTTGTATAACCTTGGGCAAGTCACTTAACCCCAATTTCCTCAGCAGAAAAAAAAAAAAAAAGAATATCTGTCTTCTCCGTTCTTTAAAAAAAAAAAAAATTCTTAATTTGCGCCAACCATCCTTGACAGCTATTACCTAGTATTTTCCTCCTTTTTGTGGACTAAACTCTGAGAAGACCATCAATAATCAATGACTCCATGTCCTTTGTTCTCACTTTCTTCTTAAGTTTCTAAGATCTGACATTCACCTGAAACTGCTCTCTTCAAATCAAATCTAATGACCTTTTCTCAATCGTCCTCTTTCTTGACCTTTCTGCAGCCTTTGACTCAATTGTTTATTGATTTTCATGACAATAGTTTTCCTCTTAATAGTTTTCCTACCTGTCTGACCTCTCCATTTTAGTCTTCTTTCCTGGATCTTTTTTTTTAAATATATATTCAGATACTAATATGTATACTTTCTTGATCTGGTAATTTGTTATATATTTTGAATCATTTCTGATATTTTGCTGGGCATATGGCAGTGTTCTCTTTTGTTATTCCTTATTTTGTTTTGTATTCCTTTTCTGGTTTTCTTACTCTGTTTTTTCAAACAAATTTTTTTTTAAAAAGAGAGAGAAATATCTTCAGAAAAGTGTATAATCATTGAATTAAGTCTTGTGATCACATAATTATGCACTACATTTCACATTATTCAGTACAACTGATAATGATGTGATTATTTGATAATATGGCAATAATGCTACTATGCAATACATTTCTTCAAGCTTTTAAATTCAATCAATTTAAAAGTCAATTCTAAGGCACAATTTAATTTAAAATAGTATTTAATAACTCAACAGTTATTAAATACTATTTTAAATTAAATACAATAACTAGCTGAATTCATCTTTGTGATGAGATCAATATAGTTCCCTTTTGCAAAGTTGGAGAGCACAAACACCCCCAAAAAAGATCTACATTCAAGTAGTCTCAGCCACTCCTGTCCCAAACTTGCAGCCAACTCCCATAGAAAAATGGAATCCAGAAATGGCAAAGCAATTTGATCAAAGTGTCCCCTGAATAAGTTCAATTAGATGGTATGCAGTTATGCTAAGTGATCAGTATGTTCCTAGAGGAAAAAAAAAATCAACTGGATTTTCACCAAGTGCTCTGGCTAAGTAAAGAAAAAGGACTAAATATGTGGGGACCTCTTACTTTTTGACAAGAAGATTGCCAGTGAGTTTTGGACACCAAATAATGAGGTTAGGGTACCAATTCCTAGTGTGAAATACACATATGGCAAATTCACAATGATCATTCTTTTTGCCAAAAGGGACATTTAGTTAGAAGAGGTTACAGACAAAATAAAGAGGCAAAATAGGCACCAGGAGTGGTAAATATGAACTAAATTTGGAAGAACAATAGAGTTACCAAGGAAAGAAGTTTGGAAGAATCCTTTAAGGAAATATGTCATGAGACCTGAGTTTACCATTGACTTGCAGGTTAAATCCATAGAGAAGTGTAGCAGACTAACCAGAGTTAGCTATAATAAGGAGGAAGATACCATTAAAGAAAAGACACTGCAGAAGGAGAGAGAGAATACCTCATGGCATGCTTAGTCCTGAAAAAAATCATAGCAAAGCTCTTCATCATAGGCAGATATTTTATAGGAGAAATATAACCGTGGGCATTTCTCAGGGAAGGAGAGGAAGTACCAGGGAAGAATTCAGTACTCAGAATCTACCTAGCTGACCAGATCCCAGACCTGCCTAAAAATATGATAATCAAGATCTCAAAGGTAGTTTAAAGATGTTCAAAGGTTGGAAGGATAGACAATGAAGGCTGATAGAGTTCCATCTTTATATCACTCGATACAAACAGGGTATTCTGATAATAGGTAGATGGGCCTGATATGGAAAGAGATTAAATCCATTTCAAAATCCACATCATTTGTACTTTAACAGCCTAGGAATACTTGAATATTTGATATTCAAAAATCATTCATGCCAACAAATATAATATATTCTTCACTCAGAATTGTTATACAATAAAACACAATGAAGTGCCTTTCAACAATTTAAAAGCAATATTTTAATCAAATCATTGTAATTAGGTCATACCACATGGAACATTAGGGAATTAAAGTTGGAAATGCCTCTTTTTTTAATTATTATTCAGTGTGCTTGCTTCAGATAGTTAGATAGTTGGATAGTTAGCACTCCAAGGGAAAATTTTTTCCCCCTTAAAACATACCACAGATAAAAATCCTATGAAGCTATTAAATAGGCTTTCTCCACTATTTAATTTTTTTTAAAAATCTTCTAAGATAAAAAACATAAAGGACTGCCTTTGATTTATGAAAAAAAAGTTGAGTTTAACCAACTCAATTGAATGCCAAGCCTAATTAAATATTTTAAAAGAAATAGAATAGTGTGATAGCTTGGTTATAGTTGGAATTACAACCAAAACACAGAAAACATAATCATACTCATTTAAACACAAACCTACCTTACATAATTCTTTTATTAAGACTGCTGAACAAAAATGTTTAAATGAACATTGATGATCAAAGTTCTCCAGTTGATGAGACCTTTTTAAATAGTGTAGACATTATATCACGTGTTTTTTTAAAGAAAAGCTCATATTTTTGTTATAAATAAGGAAGCAAACAACTATTCTTCATCAGTGGCATTTTTGAAATTTGCTATAATCTTCCCTTTCTGCCTCCTTTGTAAAGACTATGAAGATAATTTTTATTCCAGGGATATGCTTCTTGAGATTTTCCAAGTGTTCCATCAAAATGTATCCTTTCCCCAGATGACACCTTTGTTTTTGTTGGCATCAGTATAAGAGAATCCTGGAGTCTGACCAATTTTTCAGCCAAAGAGTCCACTCAGATTAATTTCAGTCTTGTACTTGCCTCCCTTTTCAACTGTGTGGTACTATGCACATTTCCGGACAAAAAACGTTCTTGCCTTTCTCAGTATTACCCATTATGAATTCTGTTTGGCCCAAATACAAACACATGCTCACTCCATCTCAGGCTGCCATCCTGA
This sequence comes from Myrmecobius fasciatus, assembly GCA_023553655.1. Taxonomy (NCBI): domain Eukaryota; kingdom Metazoa; phylum Chordata; class Mammalia; order Dasyuromorphia; family Myrmecobiidae; genus Myrmecobius; species Myrmecobius fasciatus. Next base: position 113,963 of record JAJPUD010001955.1, read on the forward strand.
TTCCTGTTTCCTTTCTTCTTTGATGACTCTTCATCCAGGTCATGTCTGCTAACCACAAATGCCCCATAGGAGTATTTTCTAAGGCCCACTGTTCTCCCTCTATACTACTTCATTTAATGATTTCATGAGTTCCCATGGATTCAGTGATCATTTCTGAAGTTTCTCATATCTACTCATTCAATTCTAACGTTCAACTGCCTATTTTTGTACATCTAAAATTGGATGTCAATGTTACATTCAACATGTCCAAAACTGAACTCTCTTATTTTTCCCAAAATCTTTATTTTTCCTAATGCCCCTATCATTATTGAGGGTACCAGTATCAGTCTCAGGCTCAAAACCTAGGTCATACTCAACTTCTTGATTGCTAACTGTCGCACCACCAATATCATACCTCACCTCCCTGGTAGCTAATCTATTGCCAATCCTATTATTTCTAATTTTGTAACATTTCTTATCCATGATCCTTTCTTTCCTTTGGTACTTCCACTATCCTGGTATATAGATAGATATAAATATATCCCTATATCACCTCCTTCCTGAACTATTGCAATAGAATGCTAGTTGATCTGCTTGTCTCATGTCTTTCTTCCCATTCCAGTCTATCCTTTACTCAGATGTCAAAGTGATCTTTCTAAAGCATGAGTCTGACTATGTCACACACACACACACACACACACCTCAATAAACTCCAATAACTATCACCTCCAAGATCAGATATAAAGTCCTTTGGTATTCAAAACCCTTCATAACCATTCCTCCAGACTTTGTAGTCTTCTTACATTTTACCTGCACCATATTTTCACTTCCCACCCCAATCAGGTATTCTTCAATCTAGTAATACTGGCCTCCTTGATGTTCCTTCAATAAAACACTCATCTCCTGACTAGCCATTTAAAAGTTTTAAACTTTATTTTATTAAAATTGTTAAAATTAAATTTATTAAAATTTGATATTAATTATTCATGTGCAGTCATGTAAAACACATTTCCATAATACTCGAGCTGTGAAAGCAAACACAAATTTTATTTATTTTTTTTAATTTTATTTTATTTGCAAAACATATGTATGGGTAATTCTTCAACATTAACCCTTACATAGCTTTCTGTTACAGATTTTTCCCCCCAACTCCCCACCCCTCCCCTAGATGGCAGGATATCCACTACGTGTTAATTATGTTAAAATACTTGGCAAATCGAATATATGTATACATATTTCCAAACTTATTGTTGGCAAACACAAATTTTAAAAAAACAATAAAAATAAAGTTTTTAAAATGTGTTTCAATATGCATTCAGACTCCCTTGAGTTCTTTCTCTAGAAATGGATAATATTTTTCACGATAAGTCCTTCAGAATTATTTTGTATCATTGTATTGCTGAGAATAACCAAATCATTTATAGTTGACCATTGTATAATATGACTGTTAATGTGTATGGTGTTCTGATTCTGCTCATTTCATTTTGCATTAATCCATTAAATCTTTCCAGTTTTTCTGAGAGCATCCTGCTTGTCATTTCTTATATACAATAATATTCCGTTGCAATTGTATATCACAATTTGTTCAGACATTCCCCAATTGATGATCATCTCCTTAATTTCCAATTCTTTGTCATCTATAACTTTGCCAGCTAAAAGAGCTGCTATAAATATTTGTGTACATATAGATGCTTTTCTTTTTTGTTTTTTATCTCTTTAGGATACAGACCTACTCTGACTGGGCATTTTTACTAGTTAACTCTCACACCTGGAATGCTCTTCCTCCTTATCTCCATCTCCTAGCTTCCTAGCCTTTCTTCAAGTCCCAGCTAAAATCTTATCTTCTACAGGAAGACTTTCCTAATCTTAATTCTAGTGCCTTCCCTCTGTTGAAGATTCCCAGGTTATTCTATATAGCTTGAGTGTACATCATTATTTGCATGTTGTCTTCTCCACTAAATTGTGAGTTCTATAAGAGCAGGAACTTTTGACTTTCTTTGTATCCTCAGCTCTTAGCACAATGCCTGGCACATAAAAGATCTTAATAAATATTTATTTACTGACTTCCTAAAATGTAATGCCCAGAAGTGAATGTAACATCTCAGATGTAGTGTGACTAGTGCAAAGCATACTGAAATAATTACTTCCTTAATACTAAATTCTGAGCCTCTCAATGTAATCTAAAGACACATTAGTTTTCTTTTTTTTATTAAAACTTTTTATTTGCAAAACATATGTATGGGTAATTCTTCAACATTAACCCTTACAAAGCTTCCTGTTACAAATTTTTCCCCCCTACTCCCCACCCCTCCCCTAGATGGCAGGATATCCACTACATGTTAATTATGTTAAAATACTTGACAAATCAAATATATGTATACATATTTCCACACATCATTTTTGTGCAAGAAAAATCGTATCTACAAGAAAGAAAAATCAGAGAAAGGAAACACAATGCAAACAAACATCAATAGACAGCATGAAAATGTTATGTTGTGGTCCACATTTCACATCCCTCTCTCTGGGTGTATATGCCTTTCTTCACTGAACAACTGGAAGTGGTTTGAAACATTTCATTGTTGAAGAGAGCCATGTCCATCAGAATTAATCATCATATGCATTGTTGGTGGAGCTGTGAACGGATACAGCCATTCTGGAGAACAATTTGGAGCTATGCTCAAAAAGTTATCAAACTGTGCATACCCTTTGACCCAGCAGCATTTCTATTGGGCTTATATCCCAAAGAAATCATAAAGGAAGGAAAAGGCCCCACATGTGCAAGAATGTTTGTGGCAGCCCTTTTTGT
>JAJPUD010001955.1:130929-150396 GCA_023553655.1 Myrmecobius fasciatus
TCTGTGTGCCTCTCTGTCTCTATCTCTATCTGTCTCTGTGTGTCTCTGTCTCTCTGTCTCTGTCTCTCTCTGTGTCTCTGTTTCTATGTCTGTCAATCTGTCTCTGTCTTTATCTTTGTGTGTTTCTGTCTCTTCTCTCATCTCTCCCTCTTTCACAAGCTAGGAATTTGGAAAGGACTCAGATTGCACTTGTCTAAGGTTGAAATGGAGAGTGAATACCATGCATGGAACATTGAAGACCATTGAGCATTTGGAAAAATGATTTTCAGCACCTCTAAAACACAGCACTTATTAGTGATCTGAGAATCCACCTGCAGAACCATTCAACCCATTCTAAGTATGTGGAGGTCACACTTAGAGAAGAAAGTCAGGAGATTGCCTCCAATCTCCCATCCTTTCCATCTAAGACAATTATCTCCCTAACTCTCTGATACTTCCTTATGTAACCTATCCACACATTCATATGTATCTTAACCAAATCTCCCCTGAAAGATCCATCTGCTGTACCCTTCTTCGCATTCCATCACCCAGTCTACCTCTTCATGCCTCCCGCCCCAGGATGGACCTTCACTATCTCTCCACCCCAACAAGTCCCTCCTCTCCACAGTGAGAGAGGGCATGTGACCAGAAAGGATCTCTGTACCCCAATGTCCTTTATCCAGAGGGGGTTGGTATTTTGGCACTCAGACCAGTCTGCTTTTCTCTCCCTCTGAAGACAGGAGAAAACATCTGGGCCTGGCTACTGTTTCTCCCCTGGATCATCTCATGTCTCATGAAAGTGAATGAGAAACACATTTCCCAAGTCTTGCACTTAGCTCCCTCATTGGAAGTGGCGATTTCCCCATGTGGCACTAAGAGGCAGACTTCGATGAATATACACACGTGCCTGTGCACGTGTGCATGTGTCCAGGATCTCCTGTGGCCCACTCAGTGGGCACGTGTTCTGCATATGTAGTGACTGTGCTGAGGGAGAGGTCTGTCTGGGAGGCTGGCCCAGTGGCTGGCCTCCTCTTAGGAAATGCACCAGGAATTAACATGAGAAACAACACTGGAACCAGTTTTAAGAGCCAAGTTTTCATGCTAAACACACCTTAAGAGGTTATGTGAGAGTATAGGAGGTGAGAAGGGGAGAAGGAGGAATACCAGAAAAGGACTATCATACTCCCAAAGCTCTACCAACCCCCCTTCCCACATACACCCAATTCTGGTTTTATTTTACACAATTACAAATTCCACTGCTATCAACAATGATTGTTCTACCTCCCTTAGCATCTCTGACAGCAGCCAGAGCCTTCTCCAAAGGCTCAGGTTAAAGGTTTTAACTTCAATCAGTCAAGTCAATTAATCAAGTAGCATTTCCTGATTGCTTGCTGTGTGCAATTAGTCAAGGAGGGATCCAAATAAGGATTACAAAGAAGGATAAGATATGATCCCAGCCCTCAGAAAACTAGCAACTAAAATCAGGTAGATACACAAGGAGGTAATAGTCATGTAAAATGTGTTCAGGTCATTCTTGCCAACTGGCAGGATACAGCAAATATTCTGGAAGAGGAAGGTGAGATGGCTGTGGACAGGAGATAGTCCTAAAAGGCAGCATGAATCCCTCCCTGTTTTCCTTTAAAGCCTACTTCAGGGCCTACCTCCTACAAGAGACCCTGACTGATCCCTCATAGTTACCAATGTCTCCTCCATCTTGAAATTACTTTGAATAACTGATTTATTCTTCTGTGAATCTGTTATGCTTCCCATCCCACCCCCAAAGTAGAATGTAAATTCTTCAAGGGTAGAGATGGTTTTATTTTTGTCTCTATAGACCAATACCTAGCATGGTGTCTTGCAATAGTAGGTGTTTAACAATGGTTTGTTGAACTGAATTCATAGGAGGTAGGACTTAGGCTGTGGAAATTGACCTTCTCTGATTCTTTGACCCTTCTGAAGAACATTGATGATATTCCTTGTGTGGTCACTGGAGATGGAAGGCCAAAAGCTGCCCTTCCAATCTTCTTCCTCTAAATCCAAAATTAGATCAGTCTACCCCTAGAATGAGGGAGTCAGGAGCACAGAATAAATACAGGAAAACTATGCCAGGACTTCTGCACCCTTGGCGTCTGGTGGATGGCCAGCCCCTTGCGCTGCAGCTGGAGATTCCATTTGGAGCTTGTGAGGATGGGTAGGTGAGGATAGAGGGTCGATGTGGGAGGCAGCTCCATGGGTGGCTCAGACTACCCTTGTGCCCTTTGCTGGGGAGGGAATGGCTTGTCCTAAAGACACAACAAACTGCTACACTGGCCATAAATCCCCCAAAGCCAGAAAGAAGCCCTTCTCCAGTTGGTCTCTGTGAGAAGTTGAGGACAGGACAGGGAATGACTCCTAGTTTGCTTCTCACTTAACAACTTGTCCACCTAAAGCTGGGTGTCCCATAGGCTGGATGAAACAACTTGGGTTAGGCTAGAGAAAGACCCAGGCAGGGAGTCAGTGGCTTTGAATTCAATGTCACTGACTCCCATATGACTTTAGGCAAGACTCTTAACCTTTCTGTGCTTCCAGTCTATTCAATTCAACTAAAATTTATTAAGTATTTACTAGGTGGTGTCCCCAGCACCATAATAGGTCACTTAATAAATGTTCTTTGACTAACTGCCAGACACTGTGCTAGGTAGTGGAGTACAATGATTAAAAAAAAGAAATAGCCCCTGCCTTCAAAGAACTTTTGATCTTGGGGGGGGGACTATATTCGTACAGACAAGGCAAAACAAAAAGTAATCGAGGAAAGAAGCTGGAGAGATTTCCCACTTCTGATCCTAGAGGGATCAGGGAAAGCCTCAAGAAGGAAATAGCACTTGAGCTGAGTCCTGAAGTGTACTGGTAGTTCAAAGAGGCAGAGGGAAGAGAGAATGGACTCCAGACATAGGAAACAACCCCTAAAAGACAGAGAAGTGGAGAGATAGTGTCACAAACAGGAAAACAGTCAATCAAATCAGTCTGTCCATTGAGAATGCTATTAGCCTGCCCTTATTGAGCTGCGAAAGTGGAATGGAATTACTTTTTGAAAAATAATGATAATTACAATCATGGATAGGGTCATAGAGCTGGAAGTGGCTTTAGAGAGCATCCCTTTCACACTTTAGATATGAAGAGAGCAGGACCTGGTCATGGTTGGAGTTTGAATACAAATTGCATCTACAGTTACAATGGAATATGTCATTCTAAAATTGGGGACAGAGAATCAGGTTGGATAAGAAGGAGGGAAGCAATGAACTGTCTGTCCCAGCAAGTGGAGAAAAGCAGGATAAGAAGGTTTAGAGTGGAGACCAGAGAGAGAGGGATCGGAGCAGAGAGGCAATCCCAGCTCCAATGCCACCAGAGCTCAGGAAGTACAGTAGGGACCTACTGAGGGAGGGAGAGAAGGAAGGAAGAAGGGAGAGGTTGGCTGCAAAGCCAAGGCAGCAGCTCCTTTGGCTTCAACCAAATGTTGAATTTCAAACAGGAAATTTCACTTGCAAAATTAATTCAAATTGGCTTAGGAGATGTTGGTGATTTCCCAGGCACTGAGAACGACTAGGAAGGAAGGTCCTGGGAGGGAGACCAGTAAAGGCGAGGCTGGGACCAGGAAGGTAGAAATGATGTTTCCTCCTTCTTTGTCATCCTCAAAATCCCATTGAAACACCTTGATGACAGTGGAATTAATAAAGGCTTATTGACTGAAAAGGGGGCCTGTTTTCCCTCTGGTCTATGAGACCAACGTTTGGACAATCAGCTTGCGATGACTTGAGGACAAGAATGAAGACAAAGGAGGCTAGTAATCTTCAGAGTGTAGGAACTATCAGGAGAGCAAACAGCATCACAGAATGGAAAAAACATTGGATTTGGAGCCAGAAGACCTGGGCCCAAATGCTAACTCCTATTTGTTGTGGTTCAGCCATTTTTACATTTTTAGTCGCGTCCAACTCTTCATGACATTATTTGGGGTTTTCTTGGCAAAGATACTGGAGTAGTTTGCTATTTCCTTCTCCGGACCATTTTACAGATGAGGAAACTGAGGCAGACTAAGTTAAGTAAGGGACTTGCCCAGGATCACTCAGCTAATAAGTGGCTGAGACCAGATTTGAACACAGAAAGAAGAGTCTTCCTGACTCTAGGCTACTACGCCACTTTACTGCCCAAACGCCTATTCATTATGATCCTAACTCACTCTCTTTCAGCATCAGTTTCTCTACTACAGGTGAAGCCCAGGAATTATAGGTAAAGAAACTGAAGCCCAATGAGGTTAAGGACTTGTCCAAGGTCACACAGGTGGTAGATAACAGAATTGGGATTTAAGCCCATAACTCCAAATCCCCCATTTTTTATTCCATAAAATGCCCAAGACAACACACAATGACCCCATGTCGGCTTCGTTCCCATTAAGTACTCTGCCCTCACAATGGAGCCCCTCCAGGATCACCCTCCTTGGGTGGCTGGAGAGTTTGGGGGGGAGGCCGAGTGCTATCTTTTCATACGCTGCTAATAGGAGACAGCATTGTCCTGGGGGGCAACAATTCCAGAGTCCCCAGCTGTCTCTGCTGGATTGTCCAGGACTCCCCTTACAGAAGTCTGGGTGAGAGAAATCAAGGCTGCTGCCTCCTACATGGTGGGGGGAAAGGGGGAGGGTTTGAGATGTGGAGCAACTGAGGGGTGGATTCCCAGATGCTGAGCCCCAGGATTTCTCCTGTTTCAAATCTGCATAATGACCTTCTCTGAGAGGCCCTGCGATTAAACACAGCTGAGCACCGAAAACTGGGAACGTGAACTCACAGCAAGCGGCAAGCAAACTATGGAACTGAACTGACAGATGTGAAATGAAATCAAATGTTGTCAAACAGGAGAAGCAAAGAGCTACAGAAGGCCAGAGAGCAGGCGTCTGCCTCACAGAAGAAGCCTTGAATTGTAGAATTATGCAGGGGCTATTTTTAGCCAGCTGAAATTGGGGGTTGGGAAATCTGGTTCAAATTGACAGTGTGGACCCCTCTCCAAGAGAAAAACGAGCAATAGCTTGTCAGGATGCCCCTTTAGACAGGAGGGAGATCAGTGGCCTCATAGGAGCCCCTTCCATGGTTGTTGGGATCCAATTGGGGGTGGAGGAAGGCATCCTGCTGAACTTGGTTGGGATCAGCCAAGATAGGGACAGTCAGCTTTTCCAGGCTTCATGGCCTGGGATGGCTTTCACCTGCCTCCAAACAGCTGGCAACATCTGGGAAGCTTGATGAACCGGCTCCTGGCCCAACCTATGGAGCTTTTTAGCCATTATGTCTCCTCTAGGACTGCAGAGTACCGTGAACTAGATCAGGGACTCAGGAAGTTTTGGTGGTCTTGGGGTTTAGACAGATGGCTACTTCTGTTCTATAAACATCCTCATGCAGTGGGGGTCTGAGCCGAACACCCAAACTCAATCATCTCCCTCTCTTCTCTATTCATTTCCCATAGAGCATCTCTGGGAGACCAATCTCATAGCTTCAGAAAAGTTGGCTCTGGAAGCATGAGAGTCATCCAGAATTGCTGGCAGAACCAGAACCACAAAGCCCGCACCCTGAGACTAAAAAAGACCTCCTCTAATGGGGTAGTACCCGTGGCTGTTTCAGAAATTTGGGAAGCAAGCCCCAGAAAATCCATGTTCTTTATCAGGTGAAGGACTAATTTAATACTCTATTATGTCCCCCAGGAAGCCCTGGGCCTTCGTTGTCCCCTATACTCTACACCTATTCTGACCTGGGTCATACATGATGATTAAGGACTGCCCCCCTTTAGAAGTTCCATCACCCCCTAAGAAGAGCCAGGTGGAGGCTGGAGAATCAGTTCCCAGGAGTCCGGCACCTGTCCCTCCTCAAGCAAGCTTGCTCCTCTTAACAATAAGAGGCAAGGGGTGGGGGCCATGCTCAACACCACTGGGTTCATAAAAGGCAAAGTATGTTGTGGTTTGGCTGGAGTAGCCTGCTGTTTTCCACAGAAATCAGAGGCGAGTTCTACAGTCAAAGCCGGCTCCCTGCTGCCAGCACGGTGACATTTTCCTGCAGAAATCGCAGATTTTCACCTGGGTCAAGTATGTTCAAATCGCAATCAGTTCCAGGTTGCACTGTTGGAATCAGACCACCCAGTATTTCCCGAAGGCTGCCTGGGCCAAGATGGAGCCCCTCTTCCCCTAAATCTCCCTGGGGCTCTCCTCTACCTCGGACTGCCTCAGGCAGCAGTTCAAAGCAGCCCCCTCTCCCGCAGCCTTCCCCAGATTTACCCTTCCACATTTCCCCCTTAGCATTTCAGCCCTATACACAGAGAGACACACACTCCCCACGCATTGATCCTTCCTCTAAAAGAAGGGAATGGGAGCTAGAGAGAATAGCAAGAAGTATTTGGCTGGAAGTAGTTATAAAGAGACCCTAGAAGAGTTCTTCCAACATTTGTGTAGTTTTACTCATCTTTTCCTAAAGAAGCATAGACCAGCCCTCATTCCCTACCCTACTCTACCCCAACTCCTGCCACCCAAAAGTTCTTTTCTCTTTGTTTTATTCCCAAGGGATTCTGGGGGCAATCATTCTTCCTGGAAAGGAGGACATTTGGAGAATTAAAGGAAAAAGCTGTACCCCAGTCCCCAGAGCTCTCAGTCTGAGGCCTTCTTCACTATTAATAGACTTTTCCACTCAGCCCTTCTCTAGGCACCCATTTCCCTCTAAGGGATAATCTAGCCTCCAGTTTTAGGAGCCAGTTCCAAGCTCTTAGTTTGCCATGACTAAGGAGATGAATGAAGACATTATAGATCCTCTGAGTGTACAAATTAATAGGAGAGAAGGCAGCATTTTAGAATGAAAAGCTTATTGGATGTAGACTTGGGGTCAAATCCTAATTCTCCTCCTTACCATCTGTGTGACATTCCCCAATGCCTCTGGAACCAAATTAAAATGTAATTGGTCAATATTTAACAAAATAAAATACAATAAAACACAGATAATGTTAATTTGAGGTTTTCTAAATCAATATGCAACAACACAGATATTTTTTGCTTGGTTTGTTGTTATTGAGTCATTTTTTCAGTGATGTCCGACTCTTGGTGATCCATTTGGGTTTCTTGGCAAAGATACTGAAGTGGTTTGCATTTCCTTCTCCAATTCATTTACAGATGAAGAAACTGAGGCAAACTGTTAAAGGACTTGCCTAAGATTATACAGCTATTAAGTGTCTGAGATCAGACTTGAACTCAGAAAAATGGGTCTTCCTAACTCCGAGTCCAGTGCTCTATGCACGATGGTAACACCTAGCTGCCTTATGTGTGGTTTAGTGGCTTCCGTTTCTATTTGAGTTTGACACCGTTGGACTAAATCATTTCTAAGTCTCTTTCCAACTCTAAATTCTATGTCCCTTAATCACAGCTTTTTTTAACCTCAGTTTGTTTTATAGGAGTGTGGATTGAGAATTGGTGAGGAAATTAAAGGCCACCTAAGTCTGTTCCCTCATTTTACAGGTGAAGAAACTAAGGTCAAAACAGTTTCAGGATTATACAAGTAGTAAGCAAAAGAGCTGAGATTTTAATTCATTCTTCTGATTCCAAATCACTGGTCTTTACTTTGTACCTTGCCTTTTTATCAGATGGAGGACTTAGACCATCAAGCAACAAGCATTTATAATGTAACTATTGTGTTCAGTGCTGGGCATTTAAGCACAGAAATTAAACAGTCCCTGTCTCAGAGACAGTACATAGATAGGTGGGTATATATGTGTGTGTGTGTGTATTGTGTGTGTACATACACACAAACACATATCTATTGCATGCATACATGCATATGTGTACACATACCCATATGTGTAGGTGTATATTTTGTTTTATATGTTACATATATACATGCATGTCTATTTGCATATGTGTAGCTGTTGTGTATGTATATGTATATATTCACCCATAACCATATAAGTATATGCATGTTGTGCGTGTGTTTATACACATGTATATATAATATATTATAAAAATAAATACTAGGTCACTTGGGGGTGAGATGCTCACAAATAGGGAGATTAAGTAAGGCTTCGTGTAGAAGGTAGTACTGGAGCTAGATTTAGAAGAAAATTAGGGATTTCAAGAGATGGGATTGAGGAGGTATGTTCTAGGCATGGGCAACAAAGATCTCTACAAAAGCAAAGATGAAAGAGCTTCTTTACAGCCTACGCTAAAAGTCTATGTTCTTGTGAGAATGGATCTGCTGGCAAAGCCGAGGGATGCTACCAGTCGATGCTCCAGGGCAGAACAAAGGGAGCTGGGTTTATAGGAGAGAAGCAAAGGGAGAAAGGATGCTGGGCTATTCTTGACTAACCCTTCTCTGCCGCTCCAAGTCTTTCTTCCCAAATATCTGAGAAAAGGAGATCGAAATAAAAGAATGGCCGCTGCTCTGGAAAGATTTAAGATGCAGGATGAGACACACATTTTTGGACATTGACAATGTGGGAATTTGTTTTGTTTGTCTATGCATATTTGTTTCAAAGATTTGGTTTGGGAGTTTTTTCTTCTAAATTGGGGTTGTGTGGGAGGGAGAGAAAATAAATACTTGTTAACTGAAAAATAAAAGGAAGAAAATGAAAGATGGAGGGAAAAACTCCCAAAAGCATTATATTCTCAGCCATCTCCCCCATTCTATCTCCTCACCTCTGTTTCCCTGTATCTTTCTCTTTATGTTTCCTCTTCTCTATCTCCCACTTCCTAGTGTTCTTTCCATTTTCATCTCCTGTCTTCTCTAGACAGTCTCCATATCTCTCTCCCTGAGCCCAGCTCTGTCTCCCTCAGTCCAGCTCTGTCTCAGTCCAACTGTGTCTCCCTCTCCCTGTCTCATTTCGAACCCTCTTCATTTCAGGACAGGAATTGGAGGGGAACTAAAGACCCATCATGGAGACACATCTTTGGCTCCTGCCTAACAAGAGGTCTCAGTCCATGCAAACAGAATCTGAAGGCCAAGGCCAAATATAACATCAAATAATGAAAAACTTGAATTGTAAACACTAGCACAAACAGCCTGAGAGTGTATTAAACAACTCCCCAGCAGGGACTGGGATGGATCAGCCAACAGGGGACCGGGTCGTGGCCCCAGCACCCCGGCAGCACACAGTGCCCTTGTCTCCCCTCCCAACATCTGTGGGGCCCAGGACAGAGCCGCCAGGCTTCAGACTCTGCCTGGCAAGGGGTGGGACACAGGCTCGGGTATTTCTCTTGGACATGAACCTGAGGATGCTAGCCAAACTCTGCCCTCAGATAATCAATCACAGAACTCCCCCAGCGGCTGGGGGTGGGACAGATTGGGGGAGGGAACAGCTGACCATTCTTCTGATGGGGGGGACTGAGAAGAGGGCACTTTGCCAAGACCCTGGTGCCTCTGCCGAGTATTCTGGAGAGAGTTCCCAGGAGGGAAGACCAGAAGAGTATATTCCTCATGGAAACCCCAGAAGGTTGGGAGACAGGAGAAAGGAGGTAATAATGAATCCAGTCCCATCAAAGCATCCTTAGGTCAGCAACAAACCAAAGCTTAACACCCAGAGTTTCAGTTAATCCTTGCCTAACTGTAAACTGCAAGATAGTTGTTAAGCTAAACCCCAAACTCTGCCATCCTCACTCAAAGTATTTTTAAAATTTCTCTCTGTCCTGAACAAGGACTAGATTTGAACTCAGGAAGCCTTGGTTTGATTCTCATATCTGCCACTGTAGGCAAGTCACTTTATCTCAGATTCCTCCTCTTTACAATGAGATGGCTATAAAGGGGTCTCTGAGGTCCTCTCCAGCTATTGATCTAGAATCCTTGGAGAGAGCTGGTCCAGATAAATCCTAAATTCCCTTCCAGACCAAAAGGATGATTCCGTGATCCTGATAGAAAGCATAAATAGATAATATCCCCCACCCAAATCCTATCAGAGCTTCTCAAACTTTTAGATCTCAGGATCCTATTATGCTTAAAAATGATTGAAGATCCCAAGGAGTTTTGTGGGCTATGCAGTATATCTCCCAGTATTTACCAGGTTAGAAACTAAGATCATAGAATTATTATAATAACTTTGAATTTTCAGACCCCTGAAAGAGACTAAGTGTCCTTGGATCACACTTGAAGAACCTCTTGATCTATACTATAAAGAGACCTTAAGATTTACAAAGCTCTTTCCGTGTTTTTTTCACAACACTGTGAAATAAGTATGACTATTATTATTCCTACTTTACAGATGAGGCAACTGAAACCGAGAGAGGTTAAGTGGTTGAATCGGGTTCAAACGACTAATAAATGTCTGAATCAGAATTCAATTTTAGGTCTTCCTGATTCCAAGTTCAACACTATCTACTTGCACACCAAGCTGCCTGAAAAGACTAATGGGACAGTTCTCTGAGGAGGAACTACTCCTGCTGCTACCTCTGTTGCTAAAAGGACAAACAAAACAAATTTGTCCTCAGGGATATTGCCTCAGGTCCTCGGAACCTTCATAACCTCCAGTAAAATTCAGTAGATACAGTTCAGAGAGAAAAAAAGAGAAGAAAAAAAAAAGAAAAAAGAAAAACAGATAGGTAATGTCACTAACATTACCACTAACAAGGAAGAGTTGTTTGTTTTGTTCTAAAAACACCAGCCTAGAACTTCTTAAAGTCTGACCCCAAATTATGAGGAAATAGAGGGATCCCTACGATGTAGTGTCCCCTCCACCCCATTCCAAGACACCTTCTGAGCTCCCCAAGGGAGTGGGGGCTGCCCCGTTGAAGTAACCTGGTAGAAAGAGGGTGTAACTTTGGGGGGGATTCCCATGGAGACTTTTCAGTCACTGCCCTGTGTGGAGTGGTGCCTAGGGCCCTTAGGGGGACAGGCGTGAAGCAGCTGCCCAGCCTCCTCCTTGGCCCAGGTTCCTACCCCCACCCTCCCATGCAACTGCTGGGCCCAGCTGAAACCTGAGCCAGAGAGATAGAGCTGAGATCCTGCCAGCAAGTTATGTCTTAATGTAATTTAGCTGTAATCTCAGAGTGTTTTCCTTAGCTATAATTAGTAAAATGTGGCTGTTTGCTGTGTTCCTGGAAGATGTCTGAACTGTGGCCAGCTCCCTGTAACTCTTCTGACATGCTCTCTCTAACAAGGCAACCACCAAACCATATTTACCAACAGTTTTTTATTTACACCCTGACAAACACAAGCCCTCCCCATGCCTTGGGTCAGAATACCTACTAGCTCAAGAGCTATGCTGAAAAGAACAGCCCTAGCTGCTGCCCCCCGAGCCTACCCAGATATTTCTGGTCCTTTTGAGGAGTCTTCTTGGTGGGTTCCTAGCTTTACATTCTTATCTTCCTGGGCTTGCAGAAAGAGTATCTCCTCACTCCTCCCTTACCTTGTCATTTACACACAGGTGGAAAAGAGTTTCCAAACCAGGGAGACCCGCTTGTTTTCTTGTATTTATATGAGACCCCAAAGGGGGATGGAGAAAGTAGGAAGCTTTCGTATACACTCTGAAGGAGTAATGTCCTTGGAGTGTGCACCCAAGGAAACACAGCAAGCTTTGTGCCAGCTATAAAAGTTGAGCTAGAATGGCATTTCATGTACCCAGAATCATTAGGAAATAAGCTGTTTCACATAAATAAATTGTCCAGGTAACTGAAGTAGACCCCTTTTTAATGAGCAAAACCTAGCAGCTCACTTTTACATAATGTTTCAGAATTTCTTTTGCTTAAAATATGTGAATCATTGTGTTTTAACCATCCTGGATGCAAATCTTACTGAAATATAACATATACTTCCTTATCTTCCTAATTGATATTTTTCCTATCACTCCTTTTCCATTACTATCCACTGTCAGTTGTGCCTTCAAAAAATTAAGTTTATTATTTTTATTTTTCTGGTAAAATATTTAATTAAACTGTCCTCCCACTATGCTCTCATTAAGCAATTTTTTTAAAAATTAAAATTAAAAACAAATTCACCAATACAAAATTACAAATTCTAGGAAAGCAAATTCCCACATTCACTATCTAATGTTATACTGTAAATTGTTTTCCTAATTGTTTTCATTTCATTCAGTGACAGTTTATAAAGGTCTTCCCAATTTCTTCTTCAATTGTCCATTTTATCATTTCTTAAGGCACAATTTAATATTCCATTACATTCATATACCACAATTTGTTTATTCCAATAAGCAGACACCCCTTTAGTTCCTATTTTTGACTAGAAAAAGAAACTATAAATATTTTTGTACATAGAAATCTTTTTTCCTATTCTTTGATTTCTTTGTGGTTGAGGCCCAATAGAGGCCTAATGGGTCAAAGGGTTATTAACAATCTGGTAACGTTCTGAGCTTAGTTCCAAATTGCTTTCCAGAATGGTTGAACTAATTAACAGCTCCACTAACAATGCACTATCCAACATTTGCTGTTTTTTTCTTTGTCATCAGGTGTGAGATAGAGCCTAAGTGTTGTTTTAATTTGTATTTCTCTAATTATTAGTCATTTAGAGTCCTTTTTAGTATGGTTGTTTATATCTTAGATTTCTTCCTTTGAAAAGCATCTGCTTATATACTTTGACTATTTATCACCTCTCATTTTTTAAAGTATTATTGTTCCTTTCTGTTTTTCTATCAAAGTCATTTCCCCTTAAACCCTCATTGAACCCACCCTTGTGACAAAGAAAAACATTCAAGCAAAACCAGCCCACAAGAAGACACCTAGCAGAGGTATTGGGGGGGGGGGGAAGTCAAAGGGAATGCACACTTTTTTAGCCCTTTAGGAATAGTTGCAAATTGTTCTCCAGAATGGCTGGATCCGTTCACAACTCCACCAATAGTGCATTAGTGTCCCAATTGTACCACATCCCCTCCAATATTTGTCATTTTCTTTTTCTATCATGTTAGTTAATCTGATAGATATGAGGTGGTACCTCAGAATTGTTCTAATTTGCATTTCTCTAATCAATAGCGATTTAGAGCATTTATTTCATATGATTATATATAGTTTTGATTTTGTCATGTGAAAACTGCCTGTTCATATCTTTGACCATTTATCAATTGGAGAATGACTTGCATTTTTATAAATTTGCCTAAAAGAAATAAAACCTTTGTCAGAAAAATTTGCTACAAATATTTCCCCCAATTTCCTTCTTTCCTTCTCATATTGGCTGCATGGGTTTTCCTTGTGCAAAACTTTTTAATTTAATGTAATCAAAATTATCCATTTTATTTGCTTATGATATCATGTAAAAAATCATGTCTATGTTGATCTTATATGATGTGAGATGTTGTTCTATACATAGTTTCTGCCAAACTGCTTTCTAGTTTTCTCAGTGATTTTTGTCAAATAGTGAGTTTTTGTCCCTAAAACTGGAATCTGTGTGTTTATCAATCACAAGATTATTATGATCATTTACTATGTATTATATATCTAATCTATCCCACTGATCTAATCACTGTTTCTGATTCTAATAATATGTACTACACGTATAATTGATAATCACCCATTTTACAAGATGAGAGAGGAAAAATTCTCACTATCAGTTCTCTGAGTCTGAGATTGATCAGCATTAATTGGAATTAGGCTCCAATTCTCAAGAATATTGTCTTCTTGGTCCTGCTTATTTCAAACAGTATCAATTCCTCATATTCATTTTTAGGGCATATTATTCCATTATGCTCATGTCAGAAACAGTTCAGAAATTTTCCAATCAACTGGTATCTGCTTTGTTTCTAGTTTTTTTTTTCAGCTGTCATTTTTTGTTATTTTCTATGTGCCTGCCTATAATAGCCAGTCCCTAATTTTTTGCTCCCAATCTGCAGAAGGCTGGTAAACTCAGTCATGAGGTTTTTTTTTAAATTATTATTATTATTATTATACACAAAATGTGACTAACAAAGCTTTAAGTGAAGGGATCTCCTATAAATAATTGCATGGGCATTAGTTCAGAGATTGTCCACTACTTCTGAGCAATTTTGTTGCTTGATTCTTAGTACCTTGTAAAGAGAAGAGATTGCTGGATAAGAAACTCTGGATAAATAAGTTATGCTACTCAGGTTCAGTCATTTTTCAGTTGTGTTCAATTCTTCATGATCCAAATTTCCTGGAAGAGATAATGGAGTAGTTTATCATTTCTTTCTCCAACACATTTTACAGATGAGGAAACTGAGGCAAACAAAGTCCCACAGCTAGGAAGTGTCTGAAGTCAGATTTGAACTCAGGAAGATGAGTCTTCCTGACCCCAGGCTCAATATTTTATCTACTGTACCACCTAGCTGCCCAGGTATACTACTGCCCCCCAGTAAAACATGCAATCTGCAGTTAAAATATGTTGATGGAACTTCCTTCAAGAACAGAAAGTGATTCTGCCTTGACTAAGTCACAGGAAAAAGAAAGAAGGAAAATAAGAATCCAGAAATCATGAGGCAGTAGCTAGGACAAATGTTTGGACGCCCTGGAGAGCAAGTTTGAACAGCTGGGACTAGGACTTTTCCAAAGGACACAAAATTGTATAGGACACTGTGAACATTTATACTCCTTCTATAACACAGCCACAACTGAACTTTGTACCTAGTCAGCAAGAATAATTAACTAAAATAGAAAGTTATAAAATTATAAATAGGCTTCCTTTCCTGCCATGGCTATATTCAAGATGACTTCTTTGACAGTCCACCTCACCTTTCTTTCCATTCCCTCCACAAGCAAATCAGTCTCCTTAGACAAATAAAATTAATTTCTGCTGTAATGGCTCTGAGCCTAAGTATAGGTGATAGACATGAACACTGAACATGCAATTTTTAGGAAGAGATTGTTGAATTTAAGTAAAGAGCTGAGAGCTGGGGGTTTTAATAATCAACCAATCATTAATCAATTTACTAATCAATAAACTAATAGGGTAGGAAAATATACAGTCAATCATGCCATAATGGACATAATATATTCCTAAAAATAATGGCTCTAAGCAAAATCCTGCAATAAAAGCTATAGGACTTATGCAGAAAATAGGATTAGGACACAACACTCAAAAACTTCATTAATAAAAGATAGAAATATAATAAAAATGGAGCACATTTTATATATGCTAAATGATTAAGAAACACATAAATATTACAATAAATAGTAGCAAGCATCCTAACCTTGGATGGCTGGTCAGCCTTCACCCCAGTTCTTACAGCCCAAGATAGCAAAGTTGTTATTAAAAGATCAGCCTCCCTAGGTAGCAACTTCCAGAAAGGATTTGGGGGAGGGGGCCAGAAGAGACCATGGCAGAAGGTGGGCATGGTTCAGATCAGCCCTACTGTACCAGAAGACATACAATAAATATGATACTTAGATGTGTTTGAGGTGGGGGTGAATGGGTGTGAAGAAAGAAAGAAAGGAAGAAAGAAAGAAAGAAAGAAAGAAAGAAAGAAAGAAAGAAAGAAAGAAAGAAAGAAAGAAAGAAAGAAAGAAAGAAAGAAAGAAAGAAAGAAAGAAAGAAAGAAAGAAAGAAAGAAAGAAAGAAAGAAAGAAAGGAAGAAGAAAGACGGAAAGAAAGGAAGGAGAATGGAACAATGAAGGAAGAAAGAAAGCAAAAAGCAAGCAAGAAAGAAATGTATATACACACAGCTAGTTGATAAAGTAGATAGAGCATTTGGACCCAGAGTCACAAAGACCTGAGTTCAAATCAGACCTCAAACACTAGCTGTGTGACCCTGAGTAAGTCATTTAACCCTGTTTGCCTCAGTTTCCTCATCTGTAAAATGAGATGGAGAAGGAAATGTCAAACCATTCCAGTATCTCTGCCAAGAAAACCTCAAGTGGGTCATGAAGAGTCATTCACAATTGAAAAATGACTCAATAATAACATACATATATAGTCACAAATGTAAAACAATAGCAAAACATAACCTTGTAGGATAGCACACATGAAGAACTAAGGAAGCTGGTGAATGTTCAGGGTGTGTTTGGGTGTGCATTTTGTGTTTTCCTACGTGGCTTATTTCAGTTGGGTACAATTTTCTTCATTCTGGCTTCCTCCTAACTACAATCAAGCATGAGGAAATTCAAATTTTGTGGCATTGTGCTCAAATTGTTCCCTGATACATCAATCTTTTTGGGACAAATTTACATTTTTAAAGGAAGTTTTATAGAAGAACTGGATGTACTTTGTAGAAGGTCTTTCATTTGAGTATTTACTATGTTGGCTGTTTCCAAACAAGTGCATCAATAAAGTTAGAAAATAATCAAATAAGCATTGAAGCAACAAGGGTTTACTAAGTGCCAGAGACTATGCAAAGTACAAAAGCAAGACTTGTCCTGGACTCAAAGAACTTACATTCTATTAAAATGAAAACATATAAAGAAAAAGAATCTGGTAGAGAATACATAGCCAGAAAGGTACTTAGCTATAGAAGTATAACAGTATGCAGGAAGGAGAATTAAAGAAATCCTTCCTTCCCAGGAACAGCAGAACCCCTAGATACATACAGTAAAGGAAAGTGGCTCCTACCTGAGAGGGACCATTCCAGCTGCCGGAGAAAGGGATGGAGTGGGAAAGAAGAAGGAGCATAGATGAAAAGTGCCATTATAGGGATCTCCAAGCAACGGCTGATGAGGGACAAGATGGAAACATTCAGCAGTAAGCAGACCTCAGGTTTGGCCAGTGCTGAATTCATAGGGCAGCCCAAAAAGAAGCATCTGATACCAAGCATGGATAGTGAAATAGCAGCGGAGGAATAGTGTCAGAGAGAAGAGAAAGATCAACCCTTAATGGAACCAGGGAACCGAGATCAAAAAAGAAGCTGCACAGAGCTGTGAGGTAGAGCAGCATTCTAGACCTGGCCCTTTGCTGATCCTGAGCCCTGTGGATTGTAGAGATCTCAGGAAGGAAGGCCGGTTCTCTGCTGATTCTGAATGAGGAGAGCAGTAAGAAAGAAGAGTAAAGGGCTCAGGAAAGTCTCCTTTGATGGACTATTGTCTTGGGTATGAGTTGTTTCTGTTTTCTTATTAAATAGACACATTCTCGGCTATATTTAATAGTCATTAGCCTGATTGTTTGCAGAGAAACACTTCGGGCCCTTTCTGGGAAGCAAAATAGACCAGATACTGATTTCCAGAATTTCCCTGGGTGAGGACATGAACTAGAGAAGAAATGAGAGAGATGGCAAAATTGCATTGGGTCCTCCTAACGGAAGACCTGCTCTGACTTTGTTAGAGATTAAAGGTATCTTTAATATTTTTTTTTGATTTTTGATATTTTTTAATTAAAGCTTTTTATTTGTATAACATATGTATGGGTAGTTCCCCAACATTGATCTTTACAAAGCTTTCCATTACAAATTTTACCCCCAGTCCCCTCCTCTCCCCTAGATGGCAGGAAGTCCACTACATGTTAATAATGTTGAAATGCTTGAGAAGTTATGCAAGAAAAATCCTATCTACAATAAAAAAAAAGAATCAGAGAAAGGCAACACAATGAAAGCAAATGTCAATAGAGATCATGAAAATGTTACGTTTTGGTCCATATTTCATGTCCCTCTTTCTGGGTGTATATGGTTTTCTTCAGTGAACAATTGGAACTGGTTTGAGACAATTCTTTGTTGCAGAGAGCCATGTCCATCAGAATTGATCATCATGTAATACTGTTGTTGCTGTGTATGATGATCTCCTGGTTCTGCTCCTTTCACTCAGCATCAATTCATGCAAGTCTCTCCAGGCCTCTCTGAAATCGTCCTGCTGGTCATTTCTTACAGAACAATAATATTCCATGACATTCATATACCATAATTTATTCAGCCACTCTCCAATTGATGGGCATCCCTTCAGTTTCCAGTTTCTAGCCACTACAAAAAGGGCTGCCACAAACATTCTTGCACAGGTGGGGCCCTTTCCCTCCTCTAAAATCTCTTTGGGATATAGGCCCAGTAGAAACACTGCTGGGTCAAAGGGTATGCACAGTTTGATAACTTTTTGAGCATAGCTCCAAATTGCTCTCCAGAATGGCTGGATCCATTCACAGTTCCACCAACAATGTATTAGTGTCCCAGTTTTCCCACATCCCCTCCAACATTCATCGCTATCTTTTCCTGTCATTTTAGCCAATCTGACAGGGGTGTAGTGGTACCTCAGAGTTGTCTTAATTTGCATTTCTCTAAAGGTATCTTTAATATTTTTGTGTGTCATGGACTTCTCTAGTCTGGTAAAATCTAGGGGGTCTTTAGAATAAAGTTTTAAATGTCTAAAAATAAAATTCATAGGATTACAAAGGCAATCAACTATAATGGAAAACAGTTATTAAAACTTTTTTTTAAGTTTATGGATCCCAAGTTAAAATCCTCTTATTTAAACAAACATTGGTACTTTGCAATATGTTATTCTCATTCCCCATCCCTTTTACCCAAGAGCCAACACAGGTTATATCTTAGTTATATTATATATATATACACATATATATGTATGTGTGTATTATATATGTATGTATATAATAAATTGTATATAATGTACATATGTTATGTATATTATATACAAATATCATCTAAGCACATGCACTATGAGGGGAGAGAATTAAGTGAAAGCAAAAAGGAGCAGACTGTATTTTTGAGACCATGACCCAAGGCAATGTACTAAAGTGGCACAAGGGGTACAAAGAGTACAAAGCAGGAGGAAAATAGCATCCTGCTACCCCAAAGGTTGCTGTTCCATCCCATCATACGCTGCCCTTAGGACCATGATCTTGACCTCTCCCTGAAGGCCATGTGTCTGTCCACATGCTGCCATCTTTCTTCTACGCTCCCTGCCCTCTGTGAGCTATTGCCCTGGAAAGAGGGCGTGTCACCTGGAGGCCAAAAAGAGTGACCGAAATGAAGGCTCCGGACCCGAGAGACAGCAGGAACCTGAAATTTCTCCCCTGGGAGCAGGGGTATGACTGAATTCACTGCTTTTTTCATCCATCCCCTCCTCTCTGTTCCCAGAGCACCACAATCTGGAAAAATTCCATCCTCCTTTTCTCCTCCATGCCCACTTTTCAGCATTCTCCCCTGGCCAGAGAACTTATCCCTCCGGGGGCCCCTGATGCTCAGCTCCTTCCCTGGGGGTGGAGTGGTGGGAGGGGGATGCAGGCCCCCGAGAGGGGAAGCAGGCAGGGCTGCTGTGGAGCAGGAAGCTGAGTAACCAGGAGCTAAGGGGCTGGGTTCCCCGGCAGGGAGTGTTATGAGTCTCTAAAGGAAACATGTGAAGACTCAGTGCAGAATGTCAAAGGGAGAAAAGGTGGGGAGCGGGAACAGTGAGAGAGCAAACAGGCTCCCCAGCCAAGGAAAAGAGATGTTCAGGAAATGGGGAGAGAGGGAGGAGAGCCGATTTTCCATAGCCCGTCTGGAGCCTAACGCTGACCCAGCCCACATTGGGGGTAAACCTCTGGGAATGGGAACTCAGGGAGAGGGGGTTGGGAAATAGGGAACTATGGAGGAACAACCCCCCTCCCTCCATCCCCCAACCCCTTCAAGCGAGACCTAATCCCA
>JAJPUD010001955.1:150406-189290 GCA_023553655.1 Myrmecobius fasciatus
AGCCGGAGTTAGTGCTGGAGCTGCTGCAGGAACATTCATCTCTGGTGATTCCCAAGGGACGAGGGGCAACCACTGAATAAGCCTGCAGCTCCTCCCTGCAGATTGGGTTTCATCTCCCAGGATTTACCCCTCAGGTGTTAGAAGAAGGCTCTGATATGTCCCCAACACTCCCCGGGCCTCTGGCTGGGGGAAATCAGCTGGCAAAGTGATTGGGCCCAAAGGAGCCTGAAGCTCACGGCTGCCTGCCTGGGAACGACAAAAGAACCTAATGCATACTTTAAAAAAAAATAATAAAGTGAATACACTCTTCGGAGGGTGTTGTGTTCAACAGGCAAAATCTCAGCAAATATGGGGACTAGAACAGATGGAAAAATATAATAAGGCATTTTGTGAAAGAAGCATTAAGCCAAGAAACTCTAAAGAGGCTGAGGATGGAAAAGATAATTCTAAAAGTCAAAGTGTGCTAGCTTTTATTAGCTTTAAGTCTGGGGGGAATCAGGGGGAAGAGAAGACATATGAGGAGGAGAGAGCTGTGGTGCTAGGCAGATTTTATTTTATTTGGGGGGAGAAGGGCTGCAAAGACATGGATACCATGGAGGTAGATAGAGAAGGGATAAGCAAAAGAAGGGAGAGAGAAGAGATATTGTGCTACCCTAAAACAGTCCCAAATGAGAAGAAGTCATTGTCGAATGTTGAGGTCCAATCTGTGATCAAACACCTCTCCCCAAGATACCCCCAAAATCATGGATACAAGAAAACATCTTCCCCCAGGATACGTCCATCCTCCACCTGAAGAAGGCATCCTACTGACATTTCAGGACCAACCAGTTTCTCATGTTACTCAATGTGAGCCTTTTCCAAGAAGCAATCTCTGAATCCTTGATTTCTGGAATCAAGTGACTGAAGATTCCCCTGGGTGAAATTGGTCTGGTTGATTTTCCAGGAAGGAAATCCCCAGAGGAGTCCTAAATCATAGTCTAAGGAGGTTGAGAAAGAGGAAGACTTGGAGAGTCTTTCCAGAAGTGTTAGTATGGCCACAAGTGCTTATTAAGCTCCAATTGAATGTGTCAGGCACTGTGACAGTCATAGAAATTCAGAGACAAAAGTGAAATAGGAGCTGCCCTCAAGAAAGTTTCAGTCTACTATAGGAAATGCAACTTGTATATAGTTAAGGAGAGAGGGACTGGGCATGTGATATCATTAGAACTGAGAACTCCCAGATGAGGAAATTCCCTTTCCTGATGTAGGCGGGCACCTTCTCTATAATTTATAGAGATAAAGCAAATTTACCCAGCCTTATACAAGTAGTATGTGTCAGAAATAGAGAATGAACAGAGGTCACAATGAGGATCCTGGACCATCTCTCCATCCACTCTGTTATCTGATGTCCACGAGCAGCACAACTGGGGAAATCAGGAAAGGTTTCTTGTACAAGATGGCACTCAAACAGTCTTGAAGAGCAGTTAGAATTCCAAGAGTCAGGGTCGAAGAAGGAGAACATTCCAGGCATTGGGGAGAGCCTTTGCAAGCTACAGAGACGGGAGATGGGGAACAGAAAGTTCAAGTTATGTTCAGGAGAACAGTGAATAAGCCACTTGGCTGAAATTTGGAGAGTCTGAGGGGGAGTGATGTATAATCATCCTGGAAAAAGGCTACTGGAGCCAGACTGTGAAGAGCTTTAAGTGATGTGGGAATTATTAACACCCATCTCCAGGAGCAGGGTTGAGTGACATGGGAAAGGAACAAAGGAAAAGCTTCAATCGTGATAGCAATAGAGCAAAGGACTTGAAAAGACAAGAAATCTAAGGTCAAAGCCCAGTTTTAGCCCTTAGTTTCTGTATGACTTTAGGCATAAGTTTTACCTCTTTGAACCTCAGTTTTCACATCTGTAAAATGAAAAGGGTTAGAGTACTTGCCCTGCTTCAGAGTTGTTTTGAATAGTCCACAAGGAAAGTGCCATATAAATGTAAATTATTACAATAATGGGCTCCATGAAAGGGAGGAGTGGGAGAATGGTTTTAAAACATGGAGTACAGATCTCTTCATAGATTTATGGTTAGATTTGCTGGAAGAGTCCTGCCTCATACTGATCCTACAATGGCAGAATTATATATGATATGATATAATATGAAACATATGTGCAATAATATGATATGATATCATGTAACATGTATAATATCTAGGCATTGTAACAAGTATTAATATATAATATAAGTATTACATTCCCCTTTTTGTAGATGAGGAAATTGAACTTAAGAGAGGTTATAACAGGATGACCTTCCCTATAGCCACAGCTAGTATCAGAGTTATAATTTCTTATTCTAAGACCAATGCTAAATATTTTTACTCAAAAAACAGTACTTTTCCTGAAGATTAATGATTTTGCTTTGAAGTGATGAGAGGCAGACTAGCTGATACTACAATGAACTTCAATGAGAGAAGATTTCCTGCAAAATAGACTCTACCTAAACAATATGGAACTAGGAGGACAAGGGGACAAGCTTTTAGCGTCATCCATATGGCAGTCCTGCCCTAAATGTAAAAGAATTATTTAACTAGTAATGCCAGAATTGAATTAGCTCCATATTACCAACAATAACCAAAAAATCCTTATACTTGGGAAAGGGGTGGAGCAAGGAAAATCCCCAAATAAGGACTAGGCCGGAAAAGGGGCAAGGACCAGAGAAGAAGAGATGAGATGAGGTGATTCTAGGTTAAAAAAGTATTTGTTAGAGAGTCCCTGATGCTACTTCCTACTCTCCTTCAGAAGCCTCTCCTCACTTGGAGATTCCTTCTCTCTCTCAACCCTGTTCCTGGATTGATAATCGATGAAAACAAAAGAATACCAATCAACAAATCAATACTACAGAATCACAGATTCTTAAGAGCTAGAAAGAACCTAAGATATCTTCTCGTTTTATAAATAAGGAAACTAAAGGCTATAAAGAGTCACAGCCCCAGACCACCCAGTTGTGGAGTCCACCTTATTTCCAGTCTAGTGATTACTATGCGCAATCCACCTTTATTTCAATCTTTTTCTTCTATTTCACATAGTTTCTTTTTCCAATATCTCTAGGCAAGACTGGTGTTTCCTCTTGGAATGCCTTAAGGGATAAATTAACTTAAGTCAAAAGTCAGTGGTCACATTGAGAGGCAAGAGGGACTTCAGTGATCTCCCCTCTCCATAATATCCTAATCCCAACCCCAGTCTGGTTCCACCATTCATCCTACTTGACAACAGAATCAGGTCTAAAACCCAGACCCACTGACTTTCAAGATCATGTTGACTGCCTGATAGTCAGTCTGGTACATCACATATCTCTGTTTCCCAAGGTCACTTAGGTAGGGAGATTTTTAAAAAGGCCTGGGATACAATAGACATTGAACCTCCAATTTTTCTAGGTTCTAGCCATGAACCAGCTGGTTGGACAAGTGACTTCATCCTATGGGCTTCAGCCTCCCCATGTCTAAAATAATATGGTTAAACTAGATGAAGGAGAAGGGATGCTAGGTGAGGCAGCAAGGTAGAAGTGTTGGCTCTAAGATCAAATGACTTGGATAGAAGTACTTGTTTTCTATTTATATAATCTCAGGAAAGTCACTTCATCTCTTGGGACATCACCTTCATTCCTCCTCTTCAGACGACAGGCTTGAACCAGGTAACTGTCCAGGTCCCTTCCAGCTCTGACTTTCTATAATTCAGAATATGTGTTCCTTATATTTGTCATCCCTTGTAGCCTCTTTTGGTTGAGGCAGGTTCTCGACCCAAATCCTCTCTGAGCCCTGTCTACAGTTCCAGTTACAAGGAGACATCTTCTCGCCTCAGTCCTCATCCTACTCCTAGTTCCCATTCCAACCCCAATTCCATCCTACTTTCCACCCTCGTGCTACATTTTACATCCTACTCCAAGGTAACCTCTGGGACCCAAGCAAGAATTCGGTCTTCAGACACAATCCTGTAATTAACTCTAGTCAGTGCAATTTGATTTTAATCATGTTCCTGGGAACTTGGGGCTCCCTCTGGTGGCAAAGTTCCCATATGGCCCCAGGGAGGGGGAGGCCTTTTAAACCCATATGGGCAGTGTGGGAGGGGTGCATGGGGAGTAAGGAGACATTTCAAAGAATAAATATGGGAACTGAGAGTAAATCCCAAGTAAGGTTCCTAAGTAGGATTGCCACGATGGGTGAGGGAGGAGCCTAAATTAAAGCTGAAATTCCTAGGCCCCTCCCTTCTCCCAACCCCCCAAATCCCACTTCCTCACTTCACAAAGTATATGTGAACTGATGCCATAGAAATAGGTGGTCAGTGGAGGTGAGATCAAAGAATCAATGTAAACATTGAATGCAGAGGTCCCTTGGGAGAAGCTGGTCCTAGGAGGAGGGGGAAAATGAAATTATTTAACGTCTCAGAGGCCTAGGGGCTCAGTTCCACTATTATGCAAAATGCCTTCTCTTCTCTATGCTGTGGTTTTATTATCCATCTGTGGGCCAGTGTCCCCAGTCAGTGCCTACCCAGCTCTGTGAGGACATTTGGGCTTTGTGCCTGTGAAGAGCAGAGAGCCATGGCCCCCATTGCTAATGCAGGAAACTAAGCAAACTGATTGCTAAAAGGGTCAAGTAAGAAAAGACTTTGGAAAGTGAGGGATGTCTCAGTCAGAGAAGAAGCTAAGAATCACTGATATTTCTATTTTAAATCTGGATTTTCATAGAAGATAAAAAAATAAATAAAAAAGAAATGGATTAGAAACATGGAACACAAGAACTGGAAAAGACCTAATCTAATCCTCCTTTAACAGAGGAGGACACTAGGTTAGAAAGGAGAAAGCAGTATGTCTGAGAGCAGATGTGTAGGTAGTGGCAAAGCAAGGGTTATAACGCAGGTCCAGCCTTGATTTTCACTCTAGGGCTCATTTCATTTCACTATACCAGAAGGGAAGATTAGCCAGAAAAGACTCTACAGAGTGGAAATGGGGGATTTAAAGAAAAAAAATCAGTAGCTCCAGATCCATTCTATTGGTAGGGAAGCCCTACCCCAAGGCCTGGGCCCAGGGAAAGGGGGGGAGAACATCTCGCTGAATCATGGAGCTAAGCTTAAAAAAAATAATAATAAGATGAAGTAGGCTGAGTTCCCAGGGCTGGCAAGAAGCCGAGCTGGTCCTGGGCTTTGGGGAGGACAAGAATGACGCCACCGCAGGGCCATTGAGGACGTCTTAGGAACGCAGATCGAGGGGAATCTGTGGGTGGCTTGAGCCAAAAAGAGCTGGAATTCCAGGAAAGATGGACAGACTAGGAATCCCGGACTGCCACCTCCCTACTAAGGCTACATAAGAACAGGCTTAGGGCTGAGAGGGACACTAGAGTTAGACCAGTAGATCTGAGGGTGTGTGAAACGTTTCTGAAAGCCGTAAGGGGGTTACCAAATCTTGACCAAGGCTGCTTAAAAGCTCTCCCATACTTCAGCATCTCCTTCTTCCCCTCCTATCTTATCCCCTCCACATACAGACTCAGGGACAAAATCCCAGGTCTTTGGTGCAGACTTCATAAAGGGGCAGAAACAGAAATCTCATTTGTAAGGGTCAGGATGGGGCAAGAGGAGTTGAAATCAGGAAAGGACAGGGATGGGTGGGGTTGAGAAACCAAAGTCCAAATCTCAGCTCTGGACTGAGGTCTAAAGAGCTGCTAATCCAGCTAGCTCTGCCTCTTAGTCTTAGAGGACTCACCTTCCAGCCTTCTTCTCTGACCAGCCCTCCTTACTCTCCGTGGGTCACAGCCGTTGGTGTGAGAAGCATGAGGGGTTAACTGCCATATTTCTCCCTTAACCTCTTCCCCAGGAGGAAAGAAGAAAACCATTAGGAACTCCATCTCTAATTTATATCTTGAGGCATTAGGGGGTACAAGAGCTATATTTGATGTTTAAATATAAAGTCGATAGAGAGTTGATAGGAATACTTCTTGACTAAAAAATATGACCAGCATCTCAAGACCCAAGTGAGATATGGGCTAGAATCTTCTTTCTACTCATTCTATACAAAGCCATAGTTAGGAAGTATGGCACCTGAGGCAAATACAATTGTTTTTCCCCTTATATTCAAAACATGTATTTATATATAAATATATATTTATTTATATATGAATACATATGTATTTATATATAATAAATATACATTTATATAAAATAAATATAAGTATATATTTATATAAAATAAATGCAAATATATATAATAAACATAGATGTATGTTTTATATAATAAAAACAAATACATATTTATATATAATGAATAAATAGGTATTTATTATTCCTCTTATACTCAAAATCAGTTCAAGGGGATGAGAAGTGGCAGGAGAAGGGAAGAAGGGGCAAAGGAGATGGATCCCAAGGAGTGTGCCCAACTTGAGATCCCAAGGATGGCATTCTGAACAGGGCTGGCAGAGGGCTACGAGGCAAAAGGATTGGAGGAATGCCAGTATGGCACCAGGGGTGGGTGCAAAAACTTGGTCCCCTTCCTAGTTTTGGGGCTGCCTCTGAGTGCATCTCTCCTGGTAGGTCTTCCCACCACAGCCATTGAAGAACTTAATTCTCACAGGTGGCAGAAAGGGCCAGAAATCCTGGTTACAAATAGAATAGAAAGGCACCCCCTAAGGGGAGGAGGGTCTGGGGCCGAGGCTGCCCGAGGGGCTCAGCACCCCGGAGGCTCCTGCGGAAGCAGAGGGCAGTGGGGGATCTGCCACCTTTGGAGCACCCCAGCTCTGCCCTGGTCCTCTCATCATCACCCCCCGGGAGGCAGGCTACCAGGAGGAAGAAACTGGGCACTCTTGGTGACCAGTAATGGAAAGAGGCAGACTTTGGGCAGACATGTATGAAGTTCTAACCTGGCCCTTCCTGCTCCATTCTTCCTAAAGTGAAATGACTAAGGAGTCCTGCCCTTAAAAAGGGGGGAAGCCAGCCTCGGGGAGATTTCCCCCAAACTGCGCCCCTCTGAGTGCTGGACTGCCTCTGGTAAGGGAGGTAGGGAGAGATGCTCCAAACTCCTCCCTCTGACCTCTCCTCCACCCTTCCTGAGCACGGAGATCCAGGCTTCCTCCCACCCCAGCCCCAGGGGGGTCTCTCTTGCCCTGACCCCTTCTCGGGAAAGTGGCCCCCGCCTGCCTCCCGAGTCCCAGTCACTGCAGCACTTGATCCGCTTCCCTGGCCTGGCCTCCTGGCTTGGCCCCTAGCCGTTCCCCCTCCTTCCCTCCCACTCCGTGCTTGGCAAATGGCGCTGTCTGTTCCTCAGCTATGACCCAGGGGGCCGGGGCTGGGCCAGCTAAGTAGGAGGTTGGGAGGAGGGCATGAATCTGCCCTTCTCAGAAAGGGCTCCCCCTTCCTAAAGGGCTCAGAGGCCAGGCCAAAGGTTGCCTAAAGTTGACAGAGGGAGCGAGCGGGAAGGGATGGAGGAACCAGAGAGGACCATCAATTTTCAGCTGGAAGGACAGAGAAGCAGGAGCATCCCTCTCAGCAGGAGACAAAACAGGAAGAAGGAATGAGCTTCAAGAAAAATAGAAAGAGAAGCAGAATGGATGGATTCCTGAGAGAACCTCTTAGTGTCAGGATGAATCGCATAAAGGAGGGCCCAAGCCTCTGTCCTTTTTTCTGAAGACCTCCATGAACAGACAGAAGGACTCTCGATGTGGGAAAGGTTAGCCATTGAACTGCCTGGAGTCAGCTGGCAGATCCCGATCAATTCTTCAATAGATACTCATCCAGGACCTGCTCTACCTACCTAAGTAGTGAAAGAAGAGTGAGACAAAGTACCTGTGCTCAAGGGGGCTGACAGTTACGTCGCATTCCCCTCAGAGTGGTAACTCCAATCCTCTTGTCATCTCCTTTGCTCCATACCCTTCTCAGGACAAAGAGACAAAGTCAAAACAAACAACACCGGTGTCTGGAACAAAGAGCATGAAAGTTCTCCCCACATGATCTGCTCTGTGTGAAGGGAGATACCTCAGTACACTTGAAGGAATGGAATAAGGGGGAACAAGCAGCACGGGATACTTCAAGCACACTATTGGGGGACTCTGATGCTGTGAAAAAGGGTGCAGGGGATGAGATCAAAACTGCATGCAAGAGCATGGGGAATAAGGACGTCTCATCATGAGGTAAGGTAGGAAGTGAGAAGTAGGTAGCTTCCTATTTTAGGTCATTATCCTTGCTAACTAGGTGTTGAGCTTGGTTGTTTCTTCTTGCTGAAAAAGTATGAAATATGGCAGCACCCTCGAAATGGTGGCACCTTTGGGGCAAACTCTGGGTGCCCTACTCCTGTTAGAGCTTTAGCTTATTCTTTTCTGATTGGTCCTTCTCAGATCTCCTATCTGGGATCCTCACTGGCCAGGTCTATGAAGCTAACAGAGGAGCTGTTCTTGCTGCCCCTCAATTCAACAAATTCAATTGAATTTCGGAAATATTTACTAAATCCCTGTTGTGCTGGGGAGTGGGGAAAGTACAGTGTTAAGTTAAGACTTTGGAGATATAGAAACATGAGTGTTAAAGCATAGGAGAGGCACAGGAGGGTATTGTGGTTCCTTCCAGATATTGGTTTCATGGAGCCTGGAATATGTTGTTCTGTGATCACGGGGAAGAGAGTCAGAATGAGGGGGGAAAGGCACTTACTAGTCTCTTCCTTCTTGTCAAATAAGGTCTCCTATGTGAAAACATTGATTCCTCTTCAATTGGTCCTGGCCATTTCTTCTTAAATCAGTTCTTTCCAATTATTGTTTAGTCCTTTTCAATAATGTTCAATACTTTGTGACCCCTTTTGGAGTTTTCTTGGCAAAGACATTGGAGTGATTTGTCATTTTCTTCTCAGTTTACAGATGAAGAAAACAAGGTGTAAGAAATGTTGACAGTTATGTTTTCACAAACAGTTGCAAAGGACAAGGAGAAGGGATGAAACGTCCTATTAAGTTATCTCCAACCAATCACCTTGAGTCAAAAAGCTAGCTAAAGCACAAAGGGGCCCAGGCCGAAAGCTGGCTAAAACCAGCTAGAGTTAAGGACCGCATATGAGCTTTGAGCAAAAATGCATGTTTAATAAACCTCATGCATATTAATTGATACACCCCAAGGGATTAGTGGCCATCTTAGAACATGGGATGTATGATCAAGGAGGGGGAACATATTAAGGAATATATATATATATATATAGTGGGAGTGGAATGGCATGAATCTTCTGAAAGGTCTCTGCCAATGGAAACTCTGAGAAGGAGGAGGAAGCTGGGTTAGGGCAGGATTACAAGGTATAACAGTTGGCTCTGATGCCTCATATGGAATTTTCACACCCGCTCCTGCAGGAATGTATTAAAAAGTTTAAATTGCTTCACTTATCCTGAGTCTATTCATTCACTGTGCCCTTCTTGGGGTTCAGAATATTATTTCTAACAGAGGCAAACAGTGTTAAGGAACTTGGTTACACAACTAATAAGTGTCTGAGACTGGATTTTACCTTAGGTCTTCCTGTTTCCAGCCCTAAGTCCAGCATCCTATCCACTGGGTCACCCAGTTGCACATTCTTCCCAATAGAGGAAGTTAACTTCAAGTTAATTTAGATGTCCCCCTGCCCAGAAGGTTGAAAATTAGTGATAGAGATCATCACAGTTTTTAAAGTTGGAAAGGGACCTTAGAGATTATCTTAGTGTCCATGAACATTGTTAAAAAAATAAATATTTGATCACTGTATTTCAGCATAATCAGATTTCTTTACAGTCCCAAATATTATATTTCATGCACTTAAAAGCATTATTCTGAGAAAGAATCCATAAATTGATTCACCAGACTATCAAAGGATCCATCACACATATATAAAAGATGAAGAATCCATGCCCTGTAGTGAATTTCCTGCCATCTAGGGAAAGGGTGGGGACTAAGGGGGAGAAATTTGTAACAGAAAGCTTTGTAAGGGTCAATGTGGAAGAATTACCCATACATATGTTTTGCAAATAAAAAGCTTTAATTAAAAAAAAAAGAATCCATGCCCTAAAAGATTGTGCATTTAATGAGATAAACTGAGGATCTTTTCCCCCCCAGAAGCTCTCAAAGCCCTGACTTTCCGGTGAGCCAGAGCAGTAACCTAAATTAAGACTGAGAACAAATTTGGGGAGGGAAGATAACTAAGACTCCAAAGCAGCTCAAGATTTTGTTGGATTTAACTAATATATGATAATACATTGAGAAGAGAATGGAAATGGATGATGAGGGAGTCTAATATCTCAAATGCATCTTATAAGGCAATTCCACACCATGGAGGTCCAAAGGTAAGGCAAAAATGATTTTGTTGTTTGGAGTTTTTTGGTAGTTGTTTTTTTTAATTTAAAACTTAAATACAAAATGAAAAAAAATTGCCATGTCCAAAGCAGATTATAAGAGAGGATTCAATATAAAACAATAAATTTTCATTTCAAGAGCATCTACAGACAAATACTATACATTATTTTCAAACTTGCCTAGGTTTCTTTACTTCCTTGCTGATTTTCTTTTGTTGTCTGCTGTGTGTTTTTTACTTTATTTTCCTCCCAGAATTCTGCCTCCCTAACCCCCCCTCCCATGAAGCTACAATTAAATCTGGATATACATATACATAGATATCTATAAACATACATGAGTATATTCATACACATAGATGTAAGACCATACTGTATTTATATCCTCCTATCATCTGTTTCTCTGAAGATGGATAACATCTTCCTTCATCAGTCCAAGTCTTTCCTTGTTTTTCTAAGTCAACCAGATCATCCTTTCCTACACCACAGCAATATTTCAACCCTCACATCCTATCTGAAAGATTGTCTGTGAAAGTTTTTTCACCCAATTTTCTGCATTCCTTCTATTCTTGGCCACATAGGTTTCATTTATGCAAGAAAATTTTAGTTTAAGATGATCAAAATTATCCTTTTTATACTTCAACAATGAAAGTTTAAGGTCTGATACTGCTGAATCTACTTCCTTTGCATCTTTCCCCCTTGATTTCTTTGAAGTTCCTGACCTTTTGTTCTCCCAAATGAATTTTGTTATAATTTTTTCTAACTCAGTAAAATAATTTTTAGTAATTTAATTAGGATGACATTGAATAAATAGATGAAACGGAGACAGAGATAAAAGAGAAACACCACTGGGATCCTTGAAAAGGGGAATGTGGAAGAGAACAGAAGAAGCCAGTATGTTAGGAAGAGAAGTAATAGGGGCCAGGATACTTGGAAACAGTATATGGCAAGCAACCAGTTTACCTACTTTCTTGTCTTCTGTGACAGAAATGAAATTTGGGCAATAGACAATGCATTTTCTGAGATTTCTTACCCTGCTCCCTTCAACTCTCCATTCCCCTATGATCTTTGTAATTTGTCATTGTACCATTTACTATTTCCCCAATAATTTAATGACATGGAAATACTTTAAATGTTCCAGGTACTAACAGCAATATGTACAATGATCAACAATGCATGACTTAGATATTCTCAGCACTATACTAAGACAATTCAGAAGACTGATGAAAAGTGCTAGCCACCTCCAAAAAATAACCCAAAAAACCTGATACTCTAAATCCAGATCAAAGCATATTTTTCTTCTTTCTTTATTATTCTTGGGCTTTTTTGGTCCATGTTTTCTTTTGCAACATGGCTAATATGGAAATATTTTGCATGACTGCACATGTATAATCTATATCAAATTGCTTGCCTTCTCAAGGAAGGGGAAGGAAGGGAGGGAGAAAATATGAAATTCAAAATTGTAAAAAAAATGTTTAAAAATTTTGTTTACATGTACTTGAGGGGAAACAAATAAAAACAAAATATTCCAGGCACTGTGTTAGGCATTGGAAATGCAAAGACAAAAAGCAAATGGTCCCTACCTGCAAGGAGCTTACAGTCTGTGTGTGACAAGGGTAAGAAAGCAGAGGGACATAGATACAGATGAGCAAATTTACAATATGTACAAAATAAACGCAAAATAATTTCAGACAAAACGGGGTAGCAACCAGGAACAGCCTCAAGGAGAAAAAATGCTTGATTTAAGCCTTGAGGGAACCTAAGAATTTTAAGAGGCAAAAGTAAAGAGGCAATAGTGGGGACAGCCTGTTCACAAACAGAGATAAGAACTGGAAAGATATTCGGAATAGAAGTGTCTTCTCCTTTTATGAGTCAACTAGTCCCATCTCTAGGTCACTAGACTGCTTCCCCTGATCAGTAATGGGTTTTTCCCATTGAAAAATTGTGGGGTAGCTCTCCAAGTCTGTATTAAATTCATTGCCCTCTGGAGAAGGACCATACTGACTGAAACTCCTGATTATTTCATACTCTCTCTGGATAGTTCATGCATCTCCTGTTTGTCTAATGTCACTATTGCCTCCCCTCACTCCCATACATCCCCCCCATCCTGAGCCCCTGTGTGCAGAGACCTGTACTGGGCACTGGAGGGAGACAAAGAGGGAAAAGAATCTCTGCCCTTGGGAACTACCAAGTAAGCCTTGTAATTTGTTGGACTTCAGTGTGGTTAGTCATAAAATGGTGGGTGTCAGGCTCCAAGCTCAGAGACAATCCAGACCAACTCTCACTTTATAACTGAGGAAACTGAGTCCTAGAGAAGTTAGAGGACTTATCCATTAACATACAGAGAGTAAATAGAAGAGCTAAAATTTGAACCCAATTCCTGTCACCCTAGATGCTGGCTGGGCTCTTTCCATGGCACCAATCTAAAAGAACTTCAAGGATAGATCAAGTTTTGAGCAGAATTTCTTGGGATCTCTTGGGCATCCCACTGGCAAGGAACTCCTGAAGGGGCTGCTTAGCTAAAACTTTCCCTTCATGCTGCCTGGGGAAAACCAAAGCTGATCCCCCCCACCAAAGGAAACCCCAGACTTTCCTGCCTTTTTGATCCTAATTCTGAGCTGCCTTCTTTCCCATAGGGTTCTCCTCTTCAGAGATCATGCATTGAAATTCAAGCTCAGCTACTGCCAAGTAGTTAGAAATCTGCTGAGTATTTTTCTTTTTCTTAAAAAAAAAAAGTCTGGAAAATATGGGGAGAATCTGGGAATGTTTTCTCTGTGGCTTTGTAAGCTGACTCTCGAGCTCTCATGCTCTGTGACAAGTGTTTTCAGGTGGTGTGAGTCTCTGTGAATTCCAAAGTCATCACCTCTGAGTTCAACTCTGCTCTTCCCAAGAGGGACTGGAAGCAGGGGGGTGGCTGATCCAGTGGGACACAGAGGTACAAAGGAAGGCAAGGAATCCCAGGCAGGAGGTCCACAGCAAGCCCCCCCCTCCAACACACAATCCCATCTCATGTTTCTGTAGTCTGGGGGGGGGGCGTGCTTTGTCTTCCCTGCTCCCTCACTGTGGTGAAGGAGGCGTTCGCTTGATGAGTTGCTCCCTTGAAAGCACCAGCTATCCCCCAGACCATATTCTTCCAAGGGTATCAAAGCTGCCCTCAGACATAATCTGGGTCTCCAGGGGCTGGTCATCCCTTGAATTTGGGAGGCTAGAGAGGTGTAGAAAAAAAAACACTGAATTTGGAGCCAAAAGACCAAGGCTCAGCTCCTCCTTTTGCTGTGGAACCTGAATTCCCTTCAGATCCTTGGGTCTAAGTTGCCACATCTGTAACACAGAAATCGGACTTTTAGATATCGAAGTTACCTTGGAGGTCATCTGGTGCAGACAAGGGAACCAAGCGAGATGAGAAGATTGGCCCGGATCATGCAAAGGGGAGAATCAGGATTTGGACCCAAGTTCTTGCACAACAAACTGTTCCCATTGTGTCTGCTTCACCTTAGGACCTAAACAATAATAGCACTTAATGCTTGTATCATCTATCTCACACAACTATTTTATTTAAAAATGCTTTGCAAACCTTACTGCCCTTTATAGGAAGGACAATTTTCACCCTGCTCTTAGTGCTGAGCAAATCAGGACTTTTAAGATCATCGTTCTCTGTTCCAGCTAAGAGCATTTTCTGTCCATTCTGCAATAATGGAGACCTGGAAACATCAGTTAGATCTTTCCTGAGGGGTGAGATGAGGCTGTGGAGGGGGAAGAAGAAGATAAGAAAAGATGAAGAGAGTGAGAGGCAAGAACATTGGGGCTGATAATGAGGCTGAAGGGGCGTCAGAAAAGGAAGAGGGGTAATGATGGAGACATATTACACCCCAAGATCTACCAAATTATACTTATTTCTTTAATCCACTCCCCCTCAGCTCGGAGGTATTCAGTATTGCAGCTATATATGCATACTACATATGCATATATATGTATGTATATAGTATGCACATATGTACACATATTGCTATGTTGGTGCAAGAATAGAATGGGCAGTGTCAGGAAACACTGAGTTCCTAGTCACTAGCAGTGATCCAAGAGAGGGAGAATGACCACTTATTGAGGATGCCAGAGGAGATTCTTGTCTAGACTGCACTAGATTAATCAAATAGTCAATCAATAAATGTTTAGGAAATACTGATGTCAGGCACTATGCCCATTCCAACCCTAAAATTTTAAGTCTTAAACATTTTCAGTTATTAAGCTCCTGCTGTATACTAGGCAAAGGTCACTAAAATACAAAGACAAAAACAATATAGTGTCTGCCCTAAAGGAGGTTACTTGCTAGCTGGGGGTAAAACATGTATCTGAGTAACTAAATACGAACTCTATTTAGGGAGGAGATTATCTGGAGGGAGGGAAAGAATCAAAAAAAGAACTCCAACATATTCTATTCCTCACCCCACTCCAGGAGTATGTGAGAGTCCATTGTTCAATTTCCATGCTGTAAGAATTTATACTTCAGAAATCAGCAAACTAAAGACTAAGGTTTGAGGGATTGATTTGTTGCTTGATTAGATTTATGAATATAATGGGAAAAAATGTTAATAATTCACATCATACCAAGTGTATTGTAGGTACCTTTTTTTGGAGAGCTGATTATTTACCAGCATACCCCTGACCTATTCCTTCATTATCCCAACTTTGCCACCAGTTCTCAGCAGAGGAAGAATTCCATCAAGAATATAAAGAGAAAATTTCAAGTTTTCCTCGAGGAGAAATTTAACTATTAAACAAATAGAAACACATAGGAAATGATCCCTTTATTATGATAATGACTTAAAAGATAATCAATTTCCTGATGATGGATCTGTAACAGTTACAGTGGGTATTGAGACAGAAGATGCGGGTGGGTTACAGAATCAGTATGCACAATTATAAACTCAGTTAATGAGGGCTGATTTGAAAGAGAACAATTCACACAATAATGTGAAAGAGAACAGCATTGAAAGACAACAAAACTGACCAATTCAATTACCAATCTTTATCCCAAAGGATAAAGGGATCAACCCAAAGGATCAACCCAAAGGGTTGATGGGAAAAAATACATTTCTTCTCTCAAGTGAGAAGGTGAGCTATCAAGCAATAAATCAAGAAACATTTGTTAATCACCTATTATATATTAGGTACCAAGCTAGATGCTGGGGGTACAAATAAAGAAATTAAACAGTCCCTGTCCTCAGGCAGTTTCTTTTTATTTGTATCAAGGGAGAAATATATACCCCTCTAAAAAAAAATACAACATGGGAAGGGTACCTTAACAGCTTGGGGAGTACGGTGGAATTGAAAGGGGTATAATCAGGAAAGACTATGTACACAGTGAGCTATGACTGAATTGACATTTAAAGGAAAGTGAGATTTCTAAGACTCAAAGCTGAGAAGACAGAGCATTGCAGGCATGGGGACAAACAACCTGAAGGTATGAAGATGAGATATGATGTGTTATGTGTGAGGTACAGCAAGAAGGCCAGTCTGGCTAGACCATAAAATACATGAAAGGGAGTAATGTATAACAAGGCAAGAAAGATAGGTTAGAGTCAGATTGTGGAAAACTTTAAATTCCCAAACTCAAGCATTTGTGTTTGTTACTAGAGATAACAAGGAGCCTTTGGAATTTACTAAGCAAGACAGGGACATGGGACATGATGCAGAATAAAGCAAACATTTTTAGACATGGCTAATATGTTGGCTTTATTTTGTTTAACTATATGTTTTTGTTGTGAGGTAGGATTCTGGGGGAGAGTAAAGTAATTAGGAAGTGATATTAATGTAAAAAAATCAATAAAACATTTATTTTTCAAGGGGCTGGCTTATTGATATTTTATTTTATTAGCTAGAGAAAATAGATAAAATAAAGTAGATAGAAAGCTAGTCTAGGAATTACAAATACGTAGATTTGAGTTAAAGTCTTACATATATTGATTATGTTACCTTGAACAAGTTAGATAAAAGTGTTCTAGGCCAGTGCTATCAAATTCTTGTAGAAATTCCCACTAATCTGAGCATAAAGATCCCTATGTTGAGTTTTAAAATGTAATCTGTTTTATTTATTGTACTTTTATTTACTCTTAAAAATATTTCCCTGGGGCAGCTAGGTGGCGCAGTGAATAGAGCACCAGCCCTGAAGTCAGGAGGACCTGGGTTCAAATCTGGTCTCAGACACTTAACATTCCCTAGCTGTGTGACTCTGGGCAAGTCACTTAACCCCAATTGCCTCAGCAAAAAGCAAAAAAAAAAAAAAAAAAAAAAAATTCCCAATTACTTTTGATATGGTTCCCCTTCAGTAGGCAAGTTCTGTCCTTTGAATGATTGATACCTCTGATCTTGGCAACTCTTTGCAGAGAAGATGCTGACCTATGTTAGTGGATAGAACTTATCAGGGAGCTCCCCATAGAAAGAGCAAGTGCTAGTCCCTTTATTATTTAGACTCTTCATTCATCATCGCTCCTATCCATTTTTGCTGTTGTTGAGTCATTTTTTAGTCATGTTTGACTCTTTGTGACTCCATTTGGGTTCTCTTGGCAAAGAGCGGTTTGCCATTTTCTTCTCTAGCACAAGATGAGAAAACGAAGGCAAACAAGATTAAGTGACTTGCTCAGAATCATACAACTAGTGAGACAAGATTAGAACTCAGGAAGATTTCTCCTGACTCCAGACTCAGAACTATGCACTGCACCATCTAGCTACCCAATAAAATAAAGATACCACCCATCTTTAGTACCAAAAAATGACATCATAATGATCATGATGAGAAAGCAAACCTGATGAGGCATCAAAGGAAATTTAAATTGTGTTAGTCCTTCTTTGAGCAGTGGCTTCAAACTAAAAAAAAAACCCAAAAAACTGAAGCCCAAGAATCCCTGCAAGCACATATTGTCTTGGAAAACCACATATTGACATCATCATCTTAATAATAACAGCTAACATTTATACCACACTTGCCATGTGCCAGACACTTAACAATTATTATCTCATTTCATCCTTATTATACCCCAAGCAAGTGCTATTATCATCCTCATTTTACAGATGAGGAAACAGAAAAAACAGAGGTTTAATGATTATCCAGGAAGACACAACATATAAGTTTCTGGATCTGGATTTGTATTTGGGTCTTCCGGACTCCAGGACCAGTGCTCTATCCATTAAGTCACCTAACTGTCCCTGTGAGGCATTATCTAATGTCTATTATATTTTTTATATATTTTGTTAAATATTTCCCAATTACATTTTAATCTAAATCAAGCCTCACTCTAGAGTGTTATGAACCACAAAGTAAGCCAACAGACAATACAACTGACACTTCCACTCTGGGACACTATCATGAGATGGAGATCTCTCTCCTGGATTCTCCAAGGCTATACCAGCTTTCAAGTGGACATTCTCCTTACTGTGACGGATCATGACTTTAGAACATCTTAATAGGTAGACAGTTCATGAGATGCTACAGTTTGGGGGGGGGGAAGAGTCTACATCCAGCTTTCTGATGATTCCCTACCACAGCCTCTATTAGGCCAGTCCCACAGACATACAGTCCTGAGCATCTACCTGCTGAGGTGTAGAGGGATCACTGAAGGAAGAGTCCACTTAATGTCAATAACTCAGGGGAGCCACCAATTCCCCCGGGTATGATATATCCACAGTGTGAGACAAGTGACTTCTAGCAAGTCATTTAATACCTCCATATTACTCTCTAAAATAAGTGACAGAAAATAAGGACTATTTGCATCGGAAGAAGGAATTTTCTTACCTGGGATTTTTCTATACCAATGAAATCTTAGGTCCAATCCCTAATCCAGGTTAATACTAAGAATGCTCTTCAATATGGCAAGGAGATGACCCTGAGTTCTCAAAGGCTGGAATTGCCTTTCTGACCCCCTCTTATTCTAGTGTCTTCTCTCTGTTAATTACTTCCTTTTTATCCTGCATATAATTAATTTGTACATAGTTGTTTTATATATTGTCTGCCCTATTAAGACTATGAGCTCCTTTGAAGGCAGAGACTGTCCTTCTTACATCACACAGTGCTATATCACTAGTGCTTATAACACTAATGCTTATATCACACAATTATATCTGATTGATACATAGTAAGTGCTTAGTAAATATTTATCAAGTTATTGGAACCCAAGATCTAGCAGTTTCTAACAAGCTTTGACAATAGTCCCAGCAGCAGATGATTTCTGTTAACTGAAAACCAGACTAGCCAAGTAACAGGAAGGGGCTCACAACTTGGTTGATCACTAGGCAATTAAGATTTTGAACATGATGACCCATGAAACAGATAATATATACATATATATGTTATATATAAGAGCCCTCAGTCCTGTGCTGTCACCTTCTACCTTTAGCAGTATAGATGGCAAAGTGATTGAAAATGAAATAAAATATGTACACATCAACAAAATAAATAGGTTTTATATTATTCTAATGCTTTGAATATTAATAATTGAGGACTCACACAATCTTATGTAGAAACAAGAAAACAACATACAAAAGGACTACAATAATGTGAATAAAAAGAATACTAAAATGAAGCCAAGTTCTGTATAATTGTAATGAATAATCTTGCCCACAGAAAAGGAAAGAGTAAATGCATGTCTCTATTACTTTGAAGGGATAGAGGACTATGGATGTTGAATGACACACACAGTCCAATGAGTATCTACTAATTTAATTTTGTATCTACTAATTTAGCTTAGCTATTTTCCTTTGTTGTATAAGGGAAAGCTTATAAAATAGGGTATGAGGGAGTTTTGTATATATCAGGAAATATCTACTATGTAAAAGCAAAAACTATCAAAAATCCGTAAATTGGGGGTCAGGCAATGTGGAGAATTGTAATCCATAAATGTATT
The DNA here is from genome assembly GCA_023553655.1 of Myrmecobius fasciatus. Classification (NCBI taxonomy): domain Eukaryota; kingdom Metazoa; phylum Chordata; class Mammalia; order Dasyuromorphia; family Myrmecobiidae; genus Myrmecobius; species Myrmecobius fasciatus. Next base: position 169,594 of record JAJPUD010001955.1, read on the forward strand.
TGCTGTAGCTCTCTATCAACCAGGATACTGGATTAGCCAAAAGACGTCATTCTCTAATCATGTTGATAAGAGTTTACTATGTATTAGTACCACCACCCACCTAGCAAACACATAAACCTTGCCCAAACACTAAGATATGAAGCTTGAGAAAGTCACTCCAGCTGGAATGAGCAGTGCAATATATCTGAAAAGGATGTTTCCCTGGAATATCAAGCTCTCTTTGAATGTACATCTGTCCTAATTACACCCCTCCCTAGCTAAGTTATGAAATATTTACATCTGGATCTCCATCACAGCTGTGACAGAATCTGTCAGCCTTGGCCATCTGAATCCTCTGCAGAGAATATTTAAATAAGAAAGCATGATGATTTCATAAATATTCGTCCATTATAGGAGACGCACATCACCGCCATATAGGACCCTATTAGCCATGGCAGATCATCAAACTGCTCACATCCCGTGGAAATTCTGACTCAGGGGATTCAGACACAACAATGTCCGAGTTCCCTCCTCCCCCAGCCCCGTAATCTAAGGTTAATTAATGTGACGAATTATAACAATTGTGTATGATGCCTCATATTTGCTGACAATTGATACAAACAGCAGTCAAGAATCCCAAATGCATACGTTTATTTTAAAAAGGTGGGGGGTGGCAAGAGAAAGAGAAGAACTCCAAAAATGGCTTTTAGCTGAGTTTGCCATTCATCAGCTTTTCTATCGGCTGCTTTCCTGTGCCTGAGATACAGCAAGAAGTGGTTGTTGCCGTGAGAAGCATCAGTGATGGAGAGGAGGCAGGAATGTGTTCTCTTCTACATCATCCTACAAAGGCCAAAACATCAACCCCAACATCAGCCAAAAAGTTTTCACCTAGAACTTTGCCCAAAACTCTTCTGGAGAGCAATGGGATTTGTTCTCTCTCTCTCCATCCCATCCTTCATACATACTTTCCAGAGCAGACCCCTCCCAGAGGGCAACTTTTACTCCTAAATTCTGCCTCCTACAGGGTATGTGCCTCATGGGAGTATTCACAAGGGAAGGAAATAACCATTGAAGTAACTAAGGCAAGGTGATTTGGGGCTATGCTCTAAGGGAAAGCTTTATTTGGGGTTGATTAATTGAATATGGGGGGTATGAAATTATGACTTATTATCAGTAAATGTGTAATTTGTATACTTATATATCTGAGGTCATGTAAAATTTTCTCAGGCTAAAAGGAGTTGCAAGTGGAAAAAAGTTTAAGAAGCCCTGCAGTAAGGTACTGAAATGGGAGAGGGTCACATTGAAGTGGTCCAGACCATTTGCAATTCCTGACCTTCTACAGGCCTGTTCAGCACTGTTGATACCCCCCATTCCCTTGCTGAGCCCCCAAGCTGCCACTTCCAGGCTCCAATCACTTCGATTTCCCTCTTCTGAGACCTAACATCCCCTCTGAGGTCCAACAAGGGCGAGGGCCAGAATCCTTTTCTGGAGCTTTAAGAATTGGACTGTCCTCCGCACTCCAGCTGCCTCTTCCTTGCCAAAATTGGCTTTGCCCTAAGTGGAAGAATTCCTCTCTCAGTGGATCCAGACTCCAGCCAACAAATCTGGCTGATTTGGAGAAAGTGCCCCGCTTTGTCTTCAGGTAGCCAGAGGGCCATCAGGTATATCCTGGAGGCCCTCCTGGTCTTTCACTTTCTGTCTGCTTTCTTCTCTCTTGGTAAATTAGTAACTACCTTTGAGCTTCAATACTTGTTATTCTGGGTGTTCCTTCTGCTGACTATATCCAAAGCAGAAGATGATGGCTAGAGAGATATTCTCCTCTCTGATTCAAAATAAAATCATAAGCTATCAGAATGAGGGAAGAGAAGGAAGAAACTGAATGAGAGAGGAAGTAAAAAAAAAGAAAAAAGGAAAAGGGGAAGAAGGAAAGAAGAAAGAGAAAGGACAAAAAAGGGATAACTCAAACAAAAATCTGTCAAGTCTTCTCATTTATCTCCCATTGCACCACATTCTCAGTTAATCAGGGCTCCTCAATGTTCTTCAGATATACTTTGCATCTTAGAATCTCATGTTTCCTATGAAGCCCAACTCCTACATGAGGCTTTCTTTGATGTCTCTACCTGCCTTGAATTTAATATAGTAGTAATAGTAATAATTAATGAAACAGCATTATATAGTGCTTTATGGTTTTACTATGTAAAACCAAAAAAAAAAATGTGAGGAACATTTGATCCTCACAACAACCCTATGTGGATCCTTACAAAAATCTTTTTTAACAGAAAAAGAAACTGAGATAAATAACCATTAATTTATGCAGTAATGTGTTAAATACCTTCCTACTTGAATGTCTCATCTTCTGATATCACATCTTTTATCACTGTCAATAGGTTTTTCTTAGCAAAGTATTAGAGGGTCAAAGCTGAAGGGAAGCTCAATGACAGATATATTTGGTGATGAAAAGAAAGTCTGATATTGTATAGGTCAATATTGCATAAGAACGTGGACCATCAGATCTATGAACCAAAGTAAGCTGGATATGGTCAAACAAGATGAAAAGATTAAAAATGGACATCTTAGGTGTGTCAATGAACTTAAATGAATGGGAATAAGTGAATTTAATTTAGGAGATCATCACATAAACTATCATGGGCAAGAATTCCTTAGAAGAAATAAAGTAGCCATCATAGTAAAAGAATGAGAAAAGCAGCACTGTAATCTCAAAAATGACAGAATGAATCTATTTGAATCTCAGGCCAACCATTCAACATCATAGCAATATAACTAACAATATACTCCAACCATTGATGCCAAAGACTTACAATATCTAAAAATAAAGAGATGTTCTTTCGTCAGCTATTTGTCATGAAGAAAGGGAAAGGTATGCCCAAATGAATGCAGAATTCCAAAGAAAAGCAAGGTCAGATTAAAAAAAGGTTTTCTTAAAGGAACAAAGCAAAGAATAAAAAAGACAAGAATGAAAATTAGAGATATAAAGGGCACATTTCATGCAAAAATGGGCACAAGAAGATGTAAAAATAGTAGGAACTTAATAAAAGAAATAGAGAAGGCAAGAATATGCAGAATTATACAAAAAAAAATCTCACCAATCACTATGATGATGTGATTACTAGTCTGGAGTTATTTATTCTGGAGAATAAAGTCAGGTAGGCTCTAGGAAGCATATTTAACAAAGAGGCTAGTGTAGCTGACAGAATTCCAGATGAGCTAGTTAAAATCCTAAAAGATGATGCTATTAAAGTGCTACACTCAAAATGATGGCAAATTTGGGAAACTCAAACAGTATTCACTGGATTGGGAAAGATCAGTTTATTTCTCAATCATAAAAAGGGGCCATGCCAAAGAATGTTCAAATTACTGAACAATTAGGCTAATTTTACATGCCAGTAAAATTATGTTTAAGATTCTGCAAACTAGGCTTCAGCAATATGTGAAATGAGAATTACCAGAAGAGCAGACTGCTTTTTGAAAAGGCAGAGGAACTAGAGACCAAATTGTCAACATTCATTGGATAATGAAGAAAGCAAAGGATTCCAGAAAAAAAAACATCAACTTCTACTTCGTTGACTAAAGTCTTACTATATAGATCACAACAAAATGTGGCAAGTCTTCAACAATACCAGATTGTCTTACTTGTCTCCTAAAAAATCTATATGTAGGCCAAGAAGCAACAGTTAGAATTTAATATGAAACAAATGATTGGTTTAAAATTAGGAAAGGAGTATGACAAGGTTGTGCATTGTCACCTTATTTATTTAATATGTATGCAGAGTACATTATGCAAAATGCCAGGTTGTATAAATCAAAAGCTGGAATCAAGATTGCTAAGAGAAATATCAACAATCTCAGATAGGTAGAAGATATCTGATGGCAGGAAGTGAAGAAAATCTATTAAGAACCCTCTTGATGAGGGTGAAAGAAGAAATATTAAAATGTCTTAAAGCTTAGTATTTAAAAAAAATCACTAAGATCTTGGCAACTACTCCCATCACTTTCTGGCAAATAAAGGAAGAAGAAATGGAAGTAGTATCAGATTTTATAGTTTTGTATATTCTTCGGCTCAAAGATATCTGCAGACAGTGACTACAGCCTTGAAATTAAAAAATGCTTGCTTGTTGGAAGGAAAGATATAGTAAATCTGGGCAACAAAAAGGTCTGTATAATCAAAACTATGATTTTTCCAATAATTATGTATGGCTGTGTTTGTGTCTCACTCTTCATCACCCCACTTGAGGTTTTCCTGGCAAAGATACTGGAGTGATTTGCCATTTCCTTCTCCAACTCATTTTACAGATGGGGAAACTGAGGCAAAGAGGGTCAAATGAGTTGCCCAAAACTAATAAGTATCTGAGGTCACATTTGAATTCATGAAGATGAGTCTTCCTACCTCCAGATCCCACATTCTATCCCTTAAGCCACCTCTCTGTTGAGACAGTTTGGACCATAAGAAAAGCTGAACACAGCAGAATTGACTCTTTCAAATTGTGCTTCTGGAGAAAATTTTTGAGAGTCCCTTGCATTGCAAAGAGTTCAAATCAATTAATACCTAAAGAAATTAATTCAGACTACTCATTAGAAGGACAAATACTGAAGTTGAAACTTAAATACTCTGTCTACATAATGAGAATTTGAGACTCATTGGAAAAGACCATGACACTGGAAAAAATTCAAGGCAAAACAAGAAGGGGATGACTGAGGATGAGATGAATAGTAAATGTCATGAAGATGGATGCAATAAACATAATTTTGGACAGAGTTTGAGGGATTGTGGAGGAAGAAATGCCTGGTGTGCTGTGGTCCATGGAGTCATGAAGAATTGAATACCACTGAACAACTATATGTATGTGTTTATGTGTGTACAAATATATATATATACACTATGTATGTATATAAAGCAAATTCAAATATACATATATAGTTATAGAAATGCTAATTGGAGGAAGAATTATACATAGCTCATATGCTTCAAAACTAAACTTCCAAAGGCAGAATTATTGCAAACTTGGGACCTTTACATTTGTACACTGGATGACAGCTAACATCAACTTCTAAGGTTACAGATGGTAAGAAAGGCAGTGTAACCTGCACTTTTCTGAGTAGGATAATGTGTCTTAGAGTAGAAAGACAAGAAGACAGGAAGGGCTCAAAGAAGAGAAGGAAAGAAAGGGAAGGAAGATTCATTAAAAGTTTACTATGTAGGGGCAGCTAGGTGGCACAGTGGATAGAGCACCAGCCCTGAAATCAGGAGGACCTGAGTTCAAATCTGGTCTCAGACACTTAACATTCCCTAGCTGTGTGATCCTGGGCAAGTCACTTAACCCCAATTGCCTCAGCAAAAAAGCAAAAAAAAAAAAAAAGTTTACTATGTATTAAGAACTGTGTTGTGTCCCAGTTACAAAAATATCATCTCCCCCACCCAAAAAAATAAAAATAAAAAACAGTTCCTGTCCTCAAGGAGTTCATGTTTTAATAGAGGAAGATAGTGCATATGGGAGAGTACTAACCAGAGAGAGATGTTTAGTCAGGAAATTCACAAGAATGGTGAGTGGAGATGGAGACAATACCCTTTCCAGAAACTGTGATGTTGTTGTGAATTCCATTCTCAGAGCTAGGGAAAGAAAGTGGGATTGGATGAGGGTGTGGGGAGGTGGAGAAGGGGAGGAGAAATAGAATAAACATTTTCATCTACCTCTGAACCACTTTCACCTTTGTGCCCTGAACCTTCTAATATTTCCATTCCGCTCATCTTCAACTTTAGACTACTTCCAACATTTACCTCCTGTTTTCTTAATTCTGATGCAGAAAATCACAAAATCATCTTTACTGCATCTTTGACATATTTATTACACTTATACCTCGAGTGCACTTACACAATCCTCACATTTTGCATGGCAATCCTTATACTTAGCTCTTTATTAACTCTCTATCATACCCCCTATAGTATCTATTCAAAACTTTCTCCTCTCTCTTTAATTCCCATCTCTGGCTCTCTCCTCATCCTACTTTATTATCCCACTCCATTCCTCACATCCTTTCACTGTCCTTACCCAGTTTCTTCTTACCCCCAGCAACAGAGAAAGAGGCAACTTTTTACTAAAGCTAACGCTTCTACCTGTATCTTTAACCCCATCTCCTCCTAATCTCTTCCTTGGAGGAAGCATGATGCTGGGGAAAATGTGCTAGCTTCAGCATCAAGGAACCTAGGTTCAAACTCCAGCTCTGCAACTACAAAGTGGCTTTGGACAATTCATTTAATATCTCTCCTCCTCCAGAGAGTGAGCTCTAAGATCCCTTCCAGCTCCAGAATCATAATCCTAGTGACTTCTCTCCATCTGTTATCTTGTCTTTAATCTACACCTTCAATCTCTTCCTTTCTACAGGGGTTTCACCCTCAACTAATAAACGTTAATGCCTTTGTTATTCTTTTTAAAAAGTTTTTTTTTCCTTGACCACCACCCTCTAAAACTATTATTCGATCTCTCCCTTCTCTTCACAAATACCTAGAAAAAGTATTTGCTTCCATTTCCTCACTAGCCTTTCTTTACCCCTTCCAATATGGCTCTTATCCCATCACTTTACTGAAACAACGCTCTACAAGGTCATTAATGACTCTCATTAATAACTTCTATAATTAAGAAAAAATAACTTCTATAATCTTTTTTTCTCTACACATCTTCTTGGAATTTGGCATTTCTCTTCTTCCTTAATACTCATCCTTCCTTAGCTTGCATGGCATTATTTTCATAATTCTCTATCTACCTCATTCATTTCCTCCTCTGTCTCTTTCAAAAGCTTCTCATCCTTCTGCTATTATCTAATTTTTTCTCATATTTTTAAAAAATAAATTCATTGATGACTTTCGTCTTTAGGTAGCATTCATTTCCAGAACAACTTCTCCTAGCTTGACCTCTCCCTTGTAACAGGGAAAACTACAGTGACTACTGACAATGCAAACAATATTCTGTATCAGCAATTGCTACTTTTCTGTGGTGAGAAGTGAGAGCCTTCAGTGATTTTTAAATTATTCATTTTCCTTTTAGGGAGTATTTTATTTACATTGTTATGGTGATTGTGCATATTATTCTTTTGGTTCTTCTTAATTAACTCTATTTCAATTTATATATACCTTCCCATGGTTCTCTGAATTATTCATATTACACATTTCTTACAACATAATATATTGTGCTATATATTGTTATAGTAATATATCATTAATAATATTCCATTATATTAATTTGCCACAGTTTTTTCAATCATTCATTCCATTGACACCATTCCATTTATTTTCAAGTTTTTGCTGCCACAATGAGTAATGTCATGAATATTTTAGTATATATTATAATTCCTCCTTTTAAATATAGGTATTTTTCATATAGAGAGTTGTCTCATATTTATAAGAATTCAAGCCATTCTCCAATAGATAAATGGTCAAAGGATATGAACAGACAATTTTCAGATAATGAAATTAAAACTATTTCTAGTCATATGAAAAGGTGCTCCAAATCACTATTGATCAGAGAAATGAAAATTAAGACAACTCTGAGGTACCACTACACACCTGTCAGATTGGCTAAAATGACAGGAAAAGATAATGACGAATGTTGGAGGGTATGTGGGAAAACTGAGACACTGATACATTATTGGTGGAACTGTGAACAGATCCAATCATTCTGGAGAGCAATTTGAAACTATGCTCAAAAACTTATGAAACTATGCATACCCTTTGATCCAGCAGTGTTTCTATTGGGCTTATATCCCAAAGAGATCTTAAAGGAGGGAAAGGGCCCCACATGTGCGAGAATGTTTGTGGCAGCCCTTTTTGTAGTGGCTAGAAACTGGAAACTGAATGGATGACCATCAATTGGAGAATGACTGAATAAATTATGGTATATGAATGTTATGGAATATTATTGTTCTGTAAGAAATGACCAGCAGGACGATTTCAGAGAGGCCTGGAGAGAACTGCATGAACTGATGCTGAGTGAAATGAGCAGAACCAGGAGATCATTATAACAGCTACAACAGTATTACATGATGATCAATTCTGATGGACATAACTCTCTTCAACAATGTAATGTTTCAAACCAGTTTCAATTGTTCAGTGAAGAAAGCCATATACACCCAGAGAGAGGGATGTGAAATGTGGACTACAACATAACATTCTCATACTCTCGATTGATGTTTGCTTGCATTGTGTTTCCTTTCTCTGATTTTTCTTTCTTGTAGATAAGATTTTTCTTCCACAACAATGATAAGTGTGGAAATATGTATACATATATTCGATTTGTCAAGTATTTTAACATAATTAACATGTAGTGGATTTCCTGCCATCTAGGGGAGGGGTGGGGACTAGGGGAAACAATTTGTAACGGAAAACATTGTAAGGGTCAATGTTGAAGAATTACCCATACATATGTTTTGCAAAGAAAAAGCTTTAATAAAGAAAAAAAGAAAATAAATAAATATAGGTATTTTTCAAGGTTCCAGTATTCTTGTTTTTTGTTCTTCCCCTTGGCATTCTCCACCATTGCCATGACTTCAATTCTCAACTCCATGCAAATGATTCTGAATTGTAAACTTCTCAAGATTAGGGACTTTTTGCACAGTGCCTGGTATATAATAGATGCTTAATCATTTTTTTTATTGACTGACTCACCACCTTTACCTGTTAGCTGTAGGTCTATTTTCCAATTTCCTATTGAATACCTCCACTTTGATATCCATCTAGAATATAAAATTCCATCTGCCAAAAACTTAACTCATCATCTTAACCAAGGAAACTGCTTTTGCCCTTAATTCTCTGTTTCTGTTAATTGAACCAATAAACTCAGTTTTCCAAGTTAATAATCTAGGAATCATCATTTATACTCCTAGCCCCTTATCTCATACCAATCAGATGTTAAGTCCTATGTTTCTATTTGCACATTTCTTCCTTACTCTCCTCTCTACTCCCACTGAAACTGACCTAGTACAGGCCTTTATCTTTCATTGCCTAACCTATTGTAATAATCCCTTATTGACTAACCTATTGAAATAATCTCCTAATTTATCTTCCTGCCTTTAGGCATATATTTTTTCCAATCCATCTTCAGTACCATGGTAGGCATATTCCTTAGTTAAGATCATATACATCTTTTCAAAAACTTTCAGTGGCTTCCCATTGTTCCCAAAATAAACTCTTATTTCTGTCTCTTTCTACCCTCTATTAAGACTTCTAGGCATTCTTGATGAAAAAAAACCGAGCTGAGTAAAAAATTTGAACTACAAACATAGGAGTGAAGTACAAAAAGGTGAACATCAGTGAGAAATCATTAGAGACTGAACAAGGTTAAAACTGTTCACATTCTTACAGGGGGAAAAGATACAGGTAGCCCCACAGAATTTTATTATCATTCAATGGCATAGAGGGAGTCTAATTAGACAATTGTTCTAGGAATGGTTCTCCTAGCCAATAAAAATTACTTTTGGATGATCTCAAAAGAACAGAAAAGAACTGATGGGAAGATGGGAGGAAGAAGTAGAGGGAAGAGGTTGGGAGTAAAAAGAGAGAAAAAAATAAAAATAAAGGTCAATAAGACCCAACCCAAATACTATCTCTCCAGAAAGCTGAACGTGCTGCCCATTCCCACATGTAACTCATGAAAGGTTTCTCTTCATCATCAAATTTCTAATAGCACTTACTTGGACCTATCTTATTCTCATTTATAAAATGGGCATTTGTCCTTCCTTCCATTAATATCATATATAAGAACTGGACAAGACCTTAGTAGTCACTTAGTCCACTTACCTCATTTTACCAATAAGGTAACTGAACTCCAGAGAAGTCAAGGGAATTGTCCAAAGTGACACAAGTAATAATTATGAGAGAAGGATTTAAACCCAAGTCTCCTTTCATTTTATTATGTTAATAGGAGACCTGTGGGGGCAACTATGTGGCACAGTGGGTAGAGCACCAGCCCTGAAGTCAGGAGGACCTCAGTTCAAATCTGATCTCAGACATTTAACACTTTCTAGCTGTGTGATCCTGGGCAAGTCACTTAACTTCAATTGCCTCAGGGAAAAAAAATAGGAGACCTGTGATCTATTATATCCCCAGGGCTGTGCACAATAGATACCTTGCTATGAATGCTACCTACCTGTCTAGCATAAAGAGAATTCCCCTAAAACTCTGTGTAGGACTTTACCCAGAACACTTCTGCTAATTTCTTAGAGAGTCACCATTCAGCTCCTCCAGAAAATCCTCCCTTCTCCACTTCCTCTGTGCTTCTAAATGGTAAGTCCCCTGCTCACTCCTAGCTGCTTTCATTTTTCATTCATACAGCTCCTTCACCTTGTCCAGTGAATTTGTACTCAACAAAAAGCTGTAATTTCTGTGTCTCACTCTTTCTCTGTCTTTCTCTTTCTGTCTCTCTCTTTATTTTTCCCTCTCTCTGTGTGTGTCTCTCCCTCTTCCTCTTTCCCTTCCCTCTCTCCCTCTCTCTATCTCTGTCTCTGTGTCTCTGTCTCTGTGTCTGTCTCTGTCTTTGTCTCTCTCTGTCTCTCTATCTCTCTCTGTCTCTGTCTTTCTGTGTGTCTCACTCTGTCTCTCTTTCTCTCTCTCTCTCTCTCTCTCTCTCTCTCTCTCTCTCTCTCTCTCTCACACACACACACACACACACACACACACACACACACACACACAAATAAGAGTTGGTCAAATGACTCTCCTATGCTAAAACAGCCTTAAGCCAGATATAGGAAAGCGCTCAAAGATGAGCCAATCCAGAAAGGTGTTATGTAAAAGGGAGTGTTTGATCAGAGTTCTGAAAGAAGCAAGGGATTCCAAATGGCAGAAGAAAGGAAATAATGCATTCTATATATGAGGGAGAGTCTATTAGCAAACTACCTAGTACACAGTAGATGCTTAATTAATGCTTTAATAATTGACTGATTAATTTTTAACATGAACTTCCTGAGACCAGTGTTTGTGGAAACTGAGCTAAGTTTTGAGTCTACCCTTCCCAGACACCAAAGTAGTATAGGAGAGTATGTTTCCAAGGTGTTGGGAGGGGGAGATTTGCACATTTGTTCTTTCTGTATCTTTGAATAAATATTAATGATGTTAAGTGGTTAAATTGAAGGGGTGCAAGGCTCAGACCTGCAAAGGTAGGAAGAAGGTAGCAAATGGAGGCTCAAGCCAATGGTATTTGAGAAGAGAAATACCCACAAACCCCAGAAGATGCCCTAGAACCATGAGGGGCAGATGAAGCCACCCTAGCTCTCCGAGAGCCGAACTGAACATAAACACTCCATAGCACAGTAGTGGTCACTCCAAAAACAGTTTTCTTCAGAAAGTTCTACACTATTTCCTCATTGTGTCATGAAAGCAACCACAGTTCTCAAAGCCTATTGCTGTGAAAAGCAAGCTCTAGGAGTTTTTACCATGCCAAAAGGCTTTTCAGAATAGTCTCAGTGATAGACTAAGTCTGCTTTGAGAAATAGCTGAGCTAAGTACAGAGAGGATCAGCACCAGGAGGCTGGCCACTCAGTAATGAGTTCTTTAACCATGGCAACCCATAAAACAAAGAAAAATACAAATGTCCTTTGGTCCTTTGGGGTCTCCTTCTGTTTCCACAATGAGGGTGGCAGAAAAGGGGGCAGAGGGTACTCAGAATTACAGTTTTTTAGACTCTTGGTGCTCTAAATGTTATACCTTCACCCAGTGAGAAACAAAAGGGCATAACTATTGGAGGAATTGAACAGCACCAATCTTGACACTCTTGGTACAGATGAAACCTGGATATAGAAGGAAATCATAACTAAATGAGAAGGTGGATCACAGGTTCTCCTAGGAAAGAAAAATTAGTTTTTATCATGTGTCCAAGGCAACAAGAAACAGCATTTCACAGAACATTTGGTGGCCCCACAATGCAAAGCTTATGATAGGACTGGATCTGCGATTTCATTAACCTTCTTATACCTCATCCATCCCCATGTACACTGATCTCCTTAGTATTCCTCAAACAAAACAGACTTTTTCCTGGCCCTGTGCATTTTACTTAGGATTTGTTATTCAGTCATTTTTTCAGTTGTGTCCAACTCTTCGTGACCCTATTTGGGTTTTTCCTGGCAAAGATACTGGAGGGATGCACTATTTCCTTCTCCAGACCATTTGACAGATGAGGAATCTGAGGTCATCAGGATTAAGCCAACTAGTAAGTGTCTGAGACTGGATTTGAATTTATGACGATGAGTCTTCCTGATTACAAGCCTGACACTCTCTCCCATTTATTCATGAATATTTGCAAAAAGAAAATAATTACAGCCTATACCTATTGCAGAGGAGGAAGAAAAAAGGCAAATTCTAGGAATAATTCCATAAGGGAACCAAGATGGCAGAGTTCAGAAAGAGGTACATACAGCTGGGCTTCCCAACACATTTTCTCCACAAAAATCTAGAAAACTCACTGCACTGATCCTGATCAGGAAACCCAAGGGGAAAAAAGTTGACAGTCATTTTTCCCAGTCTTGATCAGCAAAATGAGAGACACAAAAAAGGGTTTTAGACACTGAGGACAAGGGATAGCAGGGAGTCTGTTACACAGAGCATTCCAAAACTATACACCAGGGCAAGGAAAATTTCCAGACTCACCCAGATCACTCAAACTTCCCAAAGATACAGGAACAGGTGCACACTGGCAGCTTTGTCACTAGAACTACCCAGTTCCAGATGACAGTTCCAGGATGGATTAAAAAACAGACCTGGGCCTGGGGGTAATATTCTGGGCTATGGAGCAAGGGCCAGTACTGAGCAAGGAACACATGTAAAAAAAATCTGAAGTCATGAGGGATAACTAGGGCAGAAATCCCAGACCAAAGGAGAGTCTACAATTCAGTTGCTTTGAAACTGCTGAGCTTTCTAGTTGGCTGGTTAAGTCCAGCAGCAACCTTATTGGAATTCCAAACAGGAGCAAGTCAACAGGTATATTGTCCAAGTCCAGAATCTGCAGCATTCAGAATAGAAGGGCAGCAATTAGATTGCACTGGAACAGACTACTTTGGGAGCACTGAAAGCCCACAAGCCCCCAGATTGAGATGTCCCTGTCTGAGATCCTAGAACAACAAAACTTGCAATACCCAAAGAAAGCATCAGAAGAATCCAAGACGACATATCCTCAGCCAAGAAATTCCTTCCAGAAGTGTGCAAAGCCTGGCTCTAACATAAAATCTAACACCAGGAAGTAAGCTAAAAGAATGAGCAAATAGACAAAAAAAGGGGATCTGACTATAAAGAACTATTATGGTGACAAGGACACTTAAAACCTAATGCCAGAAAATAATAATTCCAAAATATCTACAAGCAAAGCCTGAAAGAAAAATACAGCTTAAGCTTAAGTTCAACTAGAATTCCTGGAAGAAAGGTTTGGTATTTTTTTAATTTTAAAATTATTTTAAAACTCAAAGACTGCAGTAGGGGAAGGAAAGGGATGACCAAGGAATTACAGAAAAAAAAGAAGGGGAAAGAGAATTAACAGCTTGAAATAAGAATGCATAAAACCTTACCGAAACAACAAATTTCCTGAAAATTATAATGGAATGGATAGAAGCTAATTACTTCATGAAACAAGAAATATTTAAAAAAACAGTCAAAAGACTTGGGGGAAAAAAAGAAAATATGAGATATTTCACAGCAAACATAATTGGCCTTGAAAAGAGATTGAGAAGAAATAATTTAAGAATCTTTAGACTATCTGAAAGCTGAGAAAAAAAGAGAGACAGATATTTCAAAAAATCTTAAAAGAAAACAGTCTGACCAGAGGACAAAGTAGAAATAGAAAGACACAGCCTTAAAGAACCCCCAAAATAAACATCTCTAGGAATATTAGAACCAAAATCCAGGGTTTCCAGGCTAAAGAAAAATATTGCAATCAGCCAGAAAGAAAGAATTCAAGTCAGTCAGGATCACACAGTATTTAACAACCATCCCAATAAAGAATAGAGAACTTGCAGTACAATGGTTCAGAAAGCAAATGATATAGTCTTACAACTAAGATGAACATATCCAGAAAAAATTGAGTACAATGTTGGGATAGAAAGAAAGGAAAATGAATCTTTAATGAAAAAGAGGACTTCCAAACATTCCTGATGAAAATACCAGAGCTGAATAGAAACTCTGAAACACTAAAGAAGGAATCAAGAGAAACACACATACAAAAAAATAAATGAGTGACTTATTATAAGGGATTAAACAAGGAAAAGTTGTTTACATTTCAATATGGGTGATAATACATAGACCTCCTCAAGGGTCACAGAGTTTAATCAGAGTGTTTGGCAGTGGTTATGTTTTGATGATCTTAAAAGAAGAATGGAAAAGGCAGGAATGGAAAATACTCTAAAGTATGAAAAGAAACAAGTACAGGGAAAATTATTTCATGTAATTAGGGTAGAAAATAGAAGAAAAAAATTACTACTTAATATTGTATTAGAAATATTAGCTTTGGCAGTAAGAGAAGAAAAAGAGATTAAAGGAATTAAAGTAGGTCATGAGGAAACCAAATTATCACTCTTTGCAGATGACATGATGGTATACTTAGATAACCCTAGAGACTCAACTAAAAACTACTAGAAACAATTCACAACTTTAGCAAAGTTGCAGGATACAAAATAAATCCACATGAATATCAGCATTTTTTATATATTACCAACAAAGTTCAGCAGCAAGAGATACAAAAAGAAATTCCATTCAAAATAAATGTTGATAGTATAAAATATTTGGGACTCTATCTGCCAAGGAAAAGTCAGGAACTATACAAACTAAACTACAAAACACTTTCCACACAAATAAATTCAGACCTAATCAGTTGGAAAAATATCAAGTGCTCATGGGTAGGCCGAGCAAATATAATAAAAATGACAATACTACCCACAATGACACTTATTTAGTGTCATACCAATCAAACTCCCAAGAAATTATTTTACAGATCTAGAAAAAATAGTAGCAAAGTTCATTTGGAAAAACAAAAGGTCAAGAATTTCAAGGGAATTAATGAAAAAAAAAAGGCTGATGAAGGTGGCCTTGCTGTGCCAGATCTAAAACTATATTATAAAGCAGCAGTCATCAAAACCATTTGGTACTGGCTGAGAAATAGAGCAGTTGATCAGTGGAATAGAATTGGATCACAGGACAAACTAGACAACAACTACAGCAATCTAGTGTTTGATAAACCCAAATACCACAGCTCTTGGGATAAGTGCTCACTATTTGACAAAAACTGCTGGGAAAATTGGAAACTATTATGGAAGAAATTAGGGCTTGACCCACACCTAACACCACATACCAAGATAAGATCTAAATGGGTTCATGATTTAGATATAAAGAGTGATATTATAAGCAAATTAGAGGAACATGGGATAGTTTACCTCTCAGACCTGTGGAGAAGGAATAAATTTATGTCCAAAGAAGAACTGGAACTCTTAATTGAATAGCAGATAGATAATTTTGACTATATTAAGTTTAAAAAAGTTTTTGTAGAAACAAAACTAATGCA
The DNA here is from genome assembly GCA_023553655.1 of Myrmecobius fasciatus. NCBI lineage: Eukaryota > Metazoa > Chordata > Mammalia > Dasyuromorphia > Myrmecobiidae > Myrmecobius > Myrmecobius fasciatus. The sequence goes on from JAJPUD010001955.1 coordinate 185,118, forward strand.
GTCAAGATTAGAAGGGAAGCAATAAATTGGGAAATCATCTTTACATTTAAGGGTTCTGATAAAGGTCTCATTTCTAAAATATATAGAGAATTGTCTCATATTTATAAGAATTCGATCCACTCTCCAATCGATAGTCAAAGGATATGAACAGACAATTTTCAGATGATGAAATTAAAACTATTTCTAGTCATATGAAAAGGTGCTCCAAATCACTATTGATCAGAGAAATGCAAATTAAGACAACTCTGAGGTACCACTATACACCTGTCAGATTGGCTAAGATGACAGGAAAAGATAATGACGAATGTTGGAGGGTTTATGGGAAAACTGGGACACTGATACATTGTTGGTGGAGCTGTGAACAGATACAGCCATTCTGGAGAGCAATCTGGAACTATGCTCAAAAAGTTATCAAACTGTGCATACCCTTTGACCCAGCAATGTTTCTATTGGGCCTATATCCCAAAGAGATCTTAGAGGAGGGAAAGGGACCCACATGTGCAAGAATGTTTGTGGCAGCCCTTTTTGTAGTGGCTAGAAACTGGAAACTGACTGGATGCCCATCAATTGGAGAATGGGTGAACAAATTCTGGTATATGAATGTTATGGAATATTATTGTTCTGTAAGAAACGACCAGCAGGATGATTTCAGAGAGGCCTGGAGAGACTTGCATGGACTGATGCTGAGTGAAATGAGCAGGAGATCATTATACATGGCAACAAGAAGACTATATGATGATCAATTCTGATAGACACGGCTTTCTTCAACAATGAAATGTTTCAAACCAGTTCCAATTGTTCAGTGAAGAAAGCCATATATACCCAGAGAGAGGGATGTGAAATGTGGACCACAACATAACATTTTCATGCTCTCTATTGATGTTTGCTTGCATTGTGTTTCCTTTCTCTGATTTTTTTTCTTGTAGATCCGACTTTTCTTGCACAGCAAGATAACTGTAAAAATATGTATACACATATTAGATTTGTCAAGTATTTTAACATAATTAACATGTAGTGGACTTCCTGCCATCTACGGGAGGGGTGGGGACTGGGGGAAAAAATTTGTAACGGAAAGTTTTGTAAGGGTCAATGTTGAGAAATTACCCATACATGTGTTTTGCAAATAAAAAGCTTTAATAAAAATTTTTTTAAAAATACTTCTTATAGACCACAATAAAAATTATAATCAATAAATAGCTACTGAAGAAATGATTTTAAAATAATTAGAAACTAATAATCTTAAAGAATGATTGGATGGGGCAGCTAGGTGGTGCAGTGGATAGAGCACCAGCCCTGAAGTCAGAAGGACCTGAGTTCAAATCTCTCCCCAGACACTCAACACTTCCTGGCTTTGTGACCCTGGGCAAGTCACTTAACCCCAATTGCCTCAGCCAAACAAACAAAAAAGAAAAAAAAAGAATTATTGGATCAAAGAAGAAATAGAGAAAAACAAAAAATTAAAGGTAATGACAAAAATGAGATAAAGGGGAGAGGGAAGAAAACAAGCATTTATTAAGTACCTACTATGTGTAACCCACTGTACTAGTGATTTACAAATACTATCTTTTTTGATCCTCACAACAATCCTGGGAGGTAAATGCTATTATTAATCTAGTTTACAGTTAAAGAAACTGTGGGCAGAGATCAAATGATTTGCACTTAGTCACTCAGCTAGGAAGTGTACAAGACCAAATTTGAACTCAGTATTCTATCTACTATGCTATCCACATCCAGTCTTCTATCCACTGTACTAACTAGCTGCCTCTAATTTTGAGGATGCAGCCAAAATTTCTGTGGGGAAATTTATATCTCTAAATACCTTCTTCAATAGAAAAAATAAAAGGCATATCAATAAACTAGGCATATAACTTTTAAGAAGCAAGCTAGAAAACTAACAAATGTAAAATTTCCAAAATTAAAAATCCTTAAAAATAAGAGATAAACAAAAATTGAAAGCAAAAACCATGGAATTAATAAATAAAGGTAAAAAAAGAAGCAAAGTATTATTTTTTGTAGATGATATGATGGTTTTCTCAAGCCCTAGTCAACAAAAAAATAAACTGAAACGATTAACAACTTGAGCAAAGTTGCAGAATAAAAAATAAATTCAAATAAATCATGGGCATTTCCATATATTACAACAAAATTCAGCTTGAAGAAATAGAGAAATTCCATTTAAAATAATTACAATCAAAACAGAAACAGAAACTAAACAAACACAATTACAAAATACTCTTTACATAAACAGACAGATTTAAGTAATTGGAAAATATTAGTTATTCATGGATAGCTAAGCCAATATAATAAAAATAACAATATTACTTAAATTAATTTACTTGTTCAGTACCATATCAATCAAACTACCAAAGAGTGACTTTATAGAGCCAGAAAAAATAACAGTAAAATCTGTCTATGAGAAAAAAAGGTATAGAATCTAAGGGAAATAATGAAAAAAGTGGGAAAGAAGAGGATTTTACAGTATCAGATCTCAAACTATACTACAAAGCAGTAATTACTAAAAACAATTTTATATTGGTTAAGGAACAGAGAAGTTGAGTAGTGGATCAAATCATAACAAAGTGTACAACAACAAACAAGCACATTAGCCTTGCATTTGGGAAACCCAAAGATCTCTGCTATTAGAGTAAGAATTCAATATTTAACAAAAACTGCTGCAAAAACTGGAAAGCATTCTGGAAAAAATTAAGTCTAGACTAACATCTCACAATGTATATCACTATAAGCTCCAAATGGGTACATGGCTTAGACATAAAGGATGACATCATAAACAAATTAGAGAAGCAAGGAAAAATTACCTGTTACAGCTATGGATATGAAAGAGTTCATAAACAAATAAGAAATAAAAAATGTCAGGAGGCAAAATGTACAATTTTGATTGCATAATTAAAAAGTTTTGTAACTAAAATTAGAAGAGATTTGGGTATATGGGGAAAATCTTTTCAGCAAATTTTTTCTGAAAAATATTATTTTTAAGATACATAGGTAACTGATTCAAATTGACAAGAATAAGAGCAATTCTCTAGCTGATAAATGGTCAAAGATATGAACAAGTACTTTAGAAAAGAAACTCAAGCTAAAATAGCCATATAAAAATATGTCCTAAATTACTAATAATTAGAAAAATGCACATTAAAACAACTGTGACATTCCAGCCCCATCAGATTGGCAACGTTAGGAATTGGAGGGGGGAAGGAAAACCATAAATTTTGAAAGGGTTATAGGAAAACAGTTAGTAAATCAAGGTACTGTTGGTAAAAATGTAAACTGGTTCAGCCATTCTGGAAAACAATTTGGAAATATCTTCTCAAGAGTTATTAAACTGTGCATTCCCTTTGGCTAAATAGTAGGTCAATACTGGAAAAAGTATTTTTTGTAAAAGGGGAAAAGGATGCATATGTACAAAAATATTTATAGCAACTCTTTGTGGTGTCAAGAACAGAAAACTGAAGTAGCATCCAACAACTGGAAAATAATTATGGTATATGAATGTAGTGGCATATTATTGTACAATTCTTCCCTGGTGTGGGAGAATTGTTTTACAACAACTATTGTAATATCTTCTCAGCAAATCCTTTTCCTAAAAGCAGTTGGAGTTCAGTTAGTTGGTGGATATTAAAAAGCATACTGATGGAAACCTGTAAGAGACAATGTGAAGTCACAACCCTTCAGAATTATCTCTCGAAACTGAGGAAAATAATAGTCAGCTGCCCTCCAGGAACCAAGCTTGCCAGTTCAAGTGGAAGCTGGAGGAGTAGTGTCAGAGATACTGCTATATCACAGAGCAGTTTAACTAATGTAAATCAATTGCCATCACTTTGCCATAACAAGAAAACCTAAAGAACTCCTTAGTCAGCAAGTATTTAACTTACTTTCCAGGTAAATAAATATGAAAACCAAAGACAACGCAAGTTTAGAATATTAATTCATTTGTAAAATATTATGAAGGAGGGGCAGCTAGGTGGCACAGTGGATAGAGCACCACCCTGGAAGTCAGGAGGACCTGAGTTCAAATTTGGTCTCAGACACTTAATACTTCCTAGCTGTGTGATCCTGGGCAAGTCACTTAACCCCAATTGCTTCAGCAAAGATAGATAGATAGATAGATAGATAGATAGATAGATAGATAGATAGATAGATAGATAGATAGATAGA
>JAJPUD010001955.1:238793-270774 GCA_023553655.1 Myrmecobius fasciatus
CCCCCCCCCCAAGTGGAGAGGCCGCCCCTGGTCTGGTTCTAATCGTAGCTGAGGCGGCTCTCTCTCCTTTTTTTCCTTCTTTTCATTATTTCATGGTTTTGGAAGCCGGCGCGTTCCAACTGTCTGCATGCCAATAACTTCCCCAAGTCTGAAGGCTGCTGAAGTAAGAGATCAGATTTTAGCAAGTGCTTTCCAGGCGGGGCGCCAGACCCTCTCTTGATTCACTGAGAACTAGAAAGGGGAACAAGCCGAGGTCTGAGCAACCTTCAGCGAATGAGGGAAGATTCACAGGACATCGTGCTGCCCCTGAAGGCTGCTGTCCACCCGGCCCGGCTAGTCCTCACAGTCAGGGGTACTCTCTCTTTTTGTCTCTTTCTACTCACCACCCCCTCTCCACTCACATTCTCTCCCTCTCCCTTTCTTTTCTTCTTTCTCCTTTCTCTTTCCCTTTTTCAAAATACAGCAAACGCCTTTAAAAACCACAGGGTAATTTACAGCTGAAGGTTTCTCTCTGGACTAGAAATCAGCTCTGCTGAAATAAGGAATCTTTTTGTTTTTATAATCTACTAGCAATTTTCAGGGAAAATATGGCAAACTCTTTGAATGGGTCTTAGATTTGGTCATATTTATTTCTGCAGCTGATCAGCATCTTCTGACATCAAACAGTCAAGGTGAAAAAAAAGAAACCCACAGACATACCACGTTGAAAGCCTGGGGGTGAGTGGCTCCCTGTGCACCCCACCAAAGGCCCACACTGACACCCCAGGGCGCCTACGTGCTTTCCATCCCTCCAACATCCCAGGAACAGGTGCACTGCCAATTCTGCGTCCCTCCCGGGGCTGTTTCACCCCCGCTGCCCAGAGCTACCAGGAAAAAGAGGGAACCAGAGACTAGGGGAAGAGGTGCGTGGGGCTCGATGCTGGAGGAGAGGAGGGACTGAGTTGCTGGAGAAGGACTCCAGCAAGAGACAGGAACAGGAGAACCCAGACCAGATTGAGCGCAGCCTCCACCCGGACGACCATTAGGGCTAGGGACCGGACAAGCCACCCGGACGGGGTAAACCAAAGCGGCCCGAGCCTTGGCACCTGCCGCCAGGGAGGGCGGGTCCGCGTCCCCCCGTGCCCGCCCGCGGAGAGAGCCGAGAAATGTCACGTACCTGTACCTGTAAGCACAGCAGCAGGAAGTGTAAACATCTGCAGGGGGGAGAGAGAGTGAGAGCCGGTCAGACGGGGCGCTGGGTACCAGAACGACCGCGGAGGGCAGCGTCCGCGGGGTGGGAGTGTGAGCGGGGACGGAAAGTGGGTAGACATCGGGGGACCCGGCAGACGCGGGGGATGAAAGGGGGACGCCCGGGGGAGGGTTAAGGGGGGGGACCCGAGAACCCAGCCGGGGAGGCGCAGCGCTTACAGGCAAGTGCAGGCGGAGAACACTGAATACATCGCTGAGAAGGGAGGAAGGCGGCGGCTTCTAGCCCGAGGTCACGTCACTGCGCCGGGGCCCGGGTCCCAGCCTGGACATGAGACGCGGCGAGCTACAGCGGGCGGCGCCGCTCGGCTCCGGGGGGGCTCCAGCGGCTCCGCTCCGCGGGGCTGGGCCGGGGGCTGGGGAGTACGAAGACTGGAGCAGGCGCCGCTGCCAACGCCGCCGCGGCCGCTGTTGCTGCTGCTGCTGCTGCTGCTGCTGCTCCGCTGCCCTGCCGGCCGCTCCCTGCGGCATCAGCGCCCCCGCTTCTGCCGCCTCCTCTGCCTCTGCCCGGGCCCTGCGCCCTCGGGGGGTCGGAAGAGCTGGCGCTTCGGCTGACTGGGACCTTCAGAAACACGGGGAGGAGGTGCCCGCCTGCTTCTAGCTTCCCGGGGACGCTCCGGACTCGGCTGCCGGGAGCCGCGGCTCTGGGCTCTGACCCGTTGCCACTGGAAGTCTAGTCTCGTCTGCGGCGCAAGCAGGTTATTCCGGGGACAGCATGGCCGGCAGGGCGGAAAGGTCGGGCGGGGCTGGCTCTTTGGAGGGGGGGTGAGGGGTGGCGTGAGGCTGAGGGGTCAGGGCGCGGGGGTCGGGGCACAGCGCTTCGGGGAGGCGTTAAGGCCGCTCCGTCTGGGCTCCCGCCGGCTCATGTTTCTTCCTCGCCCCGTCTCCGTCGGTCCGCATCACCACCTCCCACCACAGGCGGCGGCCGGGGCGTTTTCAACGCGGGCGGCGAGGGAGGGGGGCCAGAGGGGGGGGCGTGGGGAAGGGAGGGCCGGGGCCGGAGAGAAGCCGGCACAATGAGGATGCGGGGATGGGGGGCTCCCCCCTCGGGGCGCGGCCGGACGGGAGCTCAGCTCAGCGGTGTGCACCGCGCCCACATCAAAGGCGGCTCTGGAGCGGCACCGGCGGCGCAGCCTCCTCCTCCGCCCGACTCCCGGCTGAAAAAAGGGGGGTGGGGTGGGGGAGGGGGCGGTCAGACGCTAGGCGATGGTACCGGCTTCTCCGAGGGGCAGGGCGAGGAGGCGCCGGAGCTTATTCAACAGAAGACAGTCTCGGTCCGCTGAACTGGGTCTGGAGAGCCGCGGAGCCGTCGGAACTGGCGAGCGCAGTTACGCCGCGGACAGCCTGCCCGCCCCGCGCCCCTGCCGGCCGCGGCCAAACTCCAGAGCTCATTTCCAGCCCGTCAGGCACTGAGCGTCCTCGCACTCGCACACTGACTGGCGCTCAGGCGGGGAGGGGGAGCGGCGAGGTGAGGGGGCGGGACAGGCCCAGCCCCCAGGGCGGCTCCGGGGAGGAGGGGAGAGGGGAGGCGGTCACACACCCGCGGGCCCACGCGAGACCGCGCCACCTCCTCCCGGCAGCCCCCAGACGGTTGTCCCACTCCAAGCGGCCCTAAGTGTAGATGCTCCACTGTCCACATGACTGCTTAAAGCTCGTTTGCACTCTGCTTTTTCAGTTAATTCTTTGTGACTCCCCGAACCCCGACCGGCCTTTTCTGCCTGCTTAAAGGACTGAGGTAATTCTACCTTCCGCCATTCTCCCGTTTTAGGGGGCTCGGGACGCCCCCTCTGGGGTCTTAAGTTTTCGAATATTACTCTAAGTCCAATGGCTCTGGAAACGCTCGGCTGCCACCTAGCGATCTCTGCGCGCTTATAAGTCGTCCCATCCTGTATCATCCTTACAAGCCTGACCTCCATCAACACGGGACAGGGGATCTACTTCCATTGATCCTTTAATCCTTTTACATAGCCCACCCCATTCCCACCCCGACCCCTCTGCCATCCTCACCCTCAGCCCCATCATTCACAAACAGTCGGGGCCCCGCACCTTTTATTTCACTCTTCGTAGACCCTCAAACTGATGGTTCCTGCTCTAGTCAGTCTCTTTACAAAGCGCAGCCTTCTCTCCACATGTGTAAGTTCCCACAGCTGCCTCACCCAGAGATTCATGGTCAAAAAAAAAAAAAAGAGAGAGAGAGAAAGCAGATATGGGTGGGAGTACAAGACTGAACTGTTTTCATTCTGGGATAGTAAAAAATGGTATAAACTGACCAATTCAGTTGGTGTGGTAGGATGGTGATACTTTAGCCAAAACAAAGCAACCTAAGCCAGGCCTACAGAATCACCATACAATCATACTAGTACAGGTGTCAAGCTGATTGTACCACAGATATTTAGGATAGCTAAAATATCAACTTTCAGATTAACAAGTGACAAAGCAAAAGGAGAAAAACCTAGGAGGCTCACCTAAATCTGAGCATTAAAATGTTAAACTGGTGACTAGATTTGACCCAAAATGGTATCTTACTGGGACCATTAGCACCACCCTTAATATCTGCCAGGGTCTGACAACTCAGAACAAGTTTGGTTAGGGATGGACTCTAGGCCTCAAAATTACAGTGTTCAACTAGATATAATAAAGCCAAGTGTCATTTACTATACTAAGACATTCTAAAGTAAGCCCCAGCTACAGAATTTGCATTTTCTTCAAAGCTCTTACAACTTTCAATCTTGTACCAAGGTCACTTGTGATCTCCTTAGTGTTTAATTTTCAATGAACAAAGAATTCCTGTTGGACAAAACTGCCTCCCCCTATGTGAAGTTAAGTGACAGATCACACACAGCTTTTTCGCCCCAAAGCTATTATTATTAAGCTATGCCATCCCCCACAGGGCCAGATCCCTATCTTGTCACTATATGCTTTACTTCCTTATAGCTTGTACACTTCTATAGTCAAGGTCTAGGTCTCTAATATCCAATTCATAGCACTATGGATCACCATCTCCTCTAAAGAAAATTTAACTACTCCAGATCTTGGTAAGTGGTTATCCAATTATAAATAGCTTGCTCCCAAAAAGAAATTTGACTTTCAGAATAACTATCAAACACAAATTGCATCTTGCCTCCATCCCTCCGGGATTGCCAGCACTAAATCACCTTCAACCATGAGCAGTCTAGGACAGTTGAAAGGGTTCCTGGTACAATGAATTCAGTGTTGGGCCCAAGAGCCAACATCTTCAGCAGCTGTGTGACCTCCCCCACCCCCACCACTTAACCAGTCTAAGACCTCTGTAAAATGCTGGTATTGGTATTACTAAACAAAATCTTCAGAGTAAGAAAATAAGTTGGCAGTGTCAGGGTGGAAAAAATACTACTACTGTATATCCAAAAAACAAACAACTGAAAGGATAATTTCTGACCAAAAACTATTGTGTTCTGGATAGGAAATCCTTTTCAATGAACTCAAAAAAATCAGGACTATCTTGATTTCTGAAATCACCAGAAACAGATTTTCAATCAATGGAGTTACAAAATGTTTGGCATATCCTTGGAGATATTTGTGAAAGTAGAATTCAGGGTTATTCAGTCAAATCCCTACTGAGAAATTATAAATATGCATGTTTTTCAAAAATCATACCATGAATACTCTTGTTGGTTGACAACAAACTCAACTAACTTGGTGTGACAGATTTGGTTTTGGACTACCAAACGTTCTGTCTACATAATTGTCTTTTCACTTGAAATTGAGTCTAGTTTATAGAAGGCCAAGAATATCCTCCCCTTCCTCCTAAAATAGTGCTTAAAAAGACGTAGGCAAACACCATAGTCTACAAGATAAAATCATTTAATATTTTAGCCAACTGAAAATAGCAGTTAAAAACCAACTATTTTAAAAGGGAGATACTTGGGGAAGTTACTTCATGGTTCAAAATCTTCAAGACTGCAATTTATTGTAAAAATGGGCAGAAAAAAAACCTTTTGATGGATTCTTGGCTGTTCTGGATATTCCTTCCAGAAGGAGTCCATTGCAGTCTTACATAAATCCTCCAAAGATTGACATGACAAAATGCTCCATCACCTACAGCATTTCCACCTATCAGAACCAGATTACAAGGTAATTGGGTAATATCTCCATAGAAAACTGATCTTTATAACTGTTGATAGTATAAAAATATATAGCTCATACACTTTTTGGTATTCTCCACCCCTATGTTTGGCACTAGGGCCTCAAATAACCTAACCAATTTCCTGAAACCCAAGTATTAACCCAGCATCGTGAATTTGGGTGTCTAGATATTACCTAGACCACTTCAGAACTTTTCCCTAAATGTAAATGCAGCACTCCAAGCTATTAAATGCTGTACCCTGTTACCATATTATCACTCCATTGCTATTTGGGTCACGATATATTCACCTAAGCAAAAAGCAGCCATCTCAATTGCTGATTCATTTATACACCTCTATCATTTATTGGGCCCTTTAAAATACTTGTATAGCTTTAATTTTGAAGATGAATTTGTAGTCAACCAGCTAATAAATAATTGGCAGGCAGAGGACATAGGTTTTCTAACACAAAAATGTCCATTTCTCTTTAATGTTCAACCAAATCAATTTGGCAATATTAGATTTCTTCCAAAACATAAAGTTTTGATATTTGCTTTGTGAATAAATTATGTGTTATGAGCTGATAAACCAGCTAAGGCTTAAACCACTTGGATTATTTGACAGGAAAACCAATGAATAAGCTTTCACAAGCTTATTATGCTTGACAAGTCTGGATTCAATGTTTGATGTAACCATTTGGGCTATTAGCATTTTCCAAGCAGATAAGAAAAATCTCATCCTAGAAATTTTTTGAAGGACCAAAAGAAGATTTGGCCCAATGTAAAATACTCAACTTTTTTACAGCATATTCTTGCTTAGGGATGGTCATGTGTGCTTTAATGCAAGTAGTGAGCTAGTGAATGGATTGAATTTGCCCTAACCTCAGGGTACACCCTTGGAATTTTTAAAGGAAAATAATTTCATGTTTTGTCTGTTTGGGGGGGAAGACACAGTGAGCCAAACTCCCTCCCCCCATAAAAATTGGCAAGGTTTCCAATGTTTTCTTATCACAAAATGCCCTTCAGCTAAATCAAAGCGAGGGTAGACTGTAGGGAGACACAACAAGGAACTCAATAGTCAATTGCAACTTTATATTTCAGGCATTCAAGTATAATATTCAGATACAGTTCCATTTCTAAGAGAAACCATACCAAAAATCCCAGGAAACAGTAAGAAAACATTTTCTACTATACTCCTACATAAAAGCCAGTTCTGTATGACATGCATCACAAGTATCTGAGTAAGGGAGGAAAGACTGGTTATACTGCTTTAAAACACAGAATTGGCAATCTCATCTTAACTAGTGAAATGTGAAAGTTAGTTGAAAAGATAAGTTCCAAATAAACAATAAACTCTTAAATCAAGTTTGTATTACTAAAGCCACTTTTCCACTAAGCTCTCTAACTGTTCCACCTAAAGATTAACTTTAGCTAATTAAATCTGAGAAGCAACATGGAATAGTGAATAGAGAGCAGGCCTTGGAGTCAGGAAGCCCTGGGTTCAAGTCCTGCCTCTTAACATTTGCTGAGTGACTTTACAAAAAGTCACTTAACCTCTCAGTGCCCTAAGGCAAATAAATTAGAGAAGGTGCAGATCTACATTGTTAGAGGAAGTCCCTCACCAGGAGCTCCCAAAACCAATGTAATCACAAGTCCCATAAAAACAAACTAATTTAAATTTAAAGCATTACATTTAAGTGCCCTTGCATAATCCCAAATCAAAATGGATATTTCTTCCCATCCACAAAATAAAGAAACAATATTACTTTATTAAAATACTGAATTTATTTCACATGTATACTTTGTCTCCCCACCATTTCCATTTGTCTGACCACCACTACTACTATGCCCTATCATAACATTCCATACATACTTAAATGAAGCAAAGGGTGGAGTTCCATCTTTGAAAACTAAACAGGCATTTTGGACAACACATTCTTGGCAAAGTAATCTGGACGACATTTATCAGACACGGTAGGGAAAGTTCTCACTCTGCATTATAAAAAGGACAGCCAGATATCAACTGTTACAGAAATAAGACGGAAAATTTTAACAAACTGTTCAAACTTATTTTCTTAAAGAGATTTCCTCCACAGCCAGAGATCTTGAATAGCCTGAAGATGGGAAAAAAAACAAAAACAAAAACCGGTCAAATAACTCACCACATAGACATTAATAAACTTTTTTGCCTAATTCTGAAATCTTCTCCCCCCCCTTCTCTGCTGTTAATATTCACAACTGCAAAAAGACAATGAAGACCAAATATTAGGATTAAAAACTTAAAGAGATTTATAATTGGTTCACACGCCCCCCCCCCAAGTACTTCAAAAGGTTTTTTGTAAAGTCTGTTACCTGACATACATCAAGCTTTAAAAATCTCATCTATAAAAGGATTTTCAGCAAAGGAAAGCAAGAGGAAGGGTGGGGACCAGTTTGGCAAACACTGGTTGAACTTCATATGCCCCTGACTTATGTCAGATCAACTTCTGTAGTGAAAGTTAATTGCCTTCACAACATTCTCTCACAAATTTGTGATTGTTGATCAGATACTTGAAACACATCAACTCTAAACCAGTGAAAGGAATCAGGAAAACATAAAACTTTCTTCCAGTGACAAAATTATTTGTTAGAGGAATTGAGAGAAATTTCACACAGGTTTTAACTTAATGCAGTTGAGTAATAACTAATTCAGCACAACTTGCTTCCTGATTCCATTTTTTGGCTTGAATGATTTAAGTTAGTTGACTTTGGGAAGAAGGTAATATAGTTCCCATAAGGTCTAACAGAAGTTCCTCCCATCCCCTAACTCCCCATAAGAAAGCTAAGACCAGACTGGCCCAAGTGGCCAAATTCAGCAGCAAGGAAAACCACAACTCATTTCCTTAACCAATATGGTGCCAAAAGTAAAGTTCTGTGGGTTTAGTAACCAAGAGATAATTTACCAACTATACAAAAGCTGGAAAAAATGTACTAAAATATTAACTTCTTAATCTCTGCCAACTAAATCCCTAAAACAACTTCGATTTATTTAATCTTTAGTATTGTCTGTGGTTAGGGACCTTTTTAAATAAGCCAAAATGTGGAGATTAAAAGTGTAAAAGAAGAAATCACAATAAATCATGATGAAAAACTTATTTGGATTTTGTCAAGTTCCCAGAAAACCCAGTTACCTCCTGATCAGACATCCGGAAGCAATTCTTTACATAGTTGATGAATTTGCCTTCCACTTTTGGGAGGGAACCACCCTATAGACAGAAAAACATGAAAGATTTAAACACAAAAATATACCCTCTAATATAGGTTTATAACAAGATGCCTCCACGTAACCAGTAACTAGAAAATAACATCTTATTGAGAGACACACTCATAGGAGCTACAATCACTTCAGGGGCTTTTCCCGTACCTTACAAATTCCAAAAGTGCTATATTAACTTCAAGAGTATTGTCCAAGTTGTGGAGTCCTGTCAATGTCCAAGTTAGAAAGCCAACATACCACCCCATATATTCAACAAAATCCAAACCTAGAAGTATGTCAATCACCCCCAATATGAATTTAGATCGAATTAACAATTGAAATTTGCATCCAATTGGTCCCTGACAGGATTGCTTCTCAACTGACACAACTGAGAGGAAGATGCTATTATCCCTATTTGAATATTACATGGGTTAAAGTATAAAGGCAGGGTGTTTAAACTTGTCTCCCTAGTCATTGCACACCATTGTGGTTTCATGTAAATATGTCATTTTACTCAACATGTGTGGAGTTGGTCTCCAAAAGAGAAAAACCTAGACTCAAATCTCACCCGATAGATATTTGGCCATAACCCCAATTCACAATTTAAATGCTTCACATGCAATTTTCTAAGACAATAAAATTGAAGAGGAAGTGCTAACCTGCAGTGAGTTTCCTCACTTGGAGCAGCTCCCTTATCAGAAGTGCAGCCTATATCTATATGCAAAATACTATTAAGAATACAAAGGTTGCAATAACTATAGCAATCTACTGTTTGACAAACCCAAAGACCAGCTTTTGGAATAAGAACTCACTATTTGACAAAAACTACTGGGAAAACTGGAAACCAGTATCAAAGAAATTAGGGCTTGTCCCACACCTAACACCACATACCAAGATAAGATTTAAATGGGTTCATGATTTAGACAAAGTAATAGCAAATTAGAGGAACATAGGACCTCTCAGACCTGTGAAGGAATTTGTGTCCAAAGAACTGGAACACCAGATAGATAAACAAAACTAACAGACAAGATTAGGAGGGAAGCAGTAAATTGGGAAATCATCTTTACATTTAAGGGTTCTGATAAAGGCCTCATTTCTAAAATAATTGACTCGTATAACAATTCAAGCCACTTTCCATTTCATAAATGGTCAAGGGATATGAACAATTTTCAGATGATAAAATTAAAACTTTTTCTAGTCATATGAAAAGATGCTCCAAATAACTATTGATCAGAGAAATGCAGATTAAGACAACTCTGAGATACCACTATACACCTGTCTGTCAGACTGGCTAAGATATCAGGAAAAGATGAATGACAAATGTTGGAGGGGATGTGGGAAAACTGGGACAACACTGACACGTTGTTGGTGGAACTGTGAATGCATCCAACCATTCTGGAGAGCAATTTAGAACTATGCTCAAAAAGTTATCAAACTGCATACCCTTTGACCCAGCAGTGTTTCTATTGGGCCTATATCCCAAAGAGATCTTAAAGGAAGGAAAGGGTCCCACATGTGCAAAAATGTTTGTGGCAGCCTTTTTTGTAATGGCTAGAAACTGAAGGATGCCCATCACTTGGAGAATGGCTGAATAAACTATGGTATATGAATGTCATGGAATATTACTGTTGTATAAGAAACAACCAGCAAGATGATTTCAGAGAGGCCTGGAGAGACTTGCATGAACTGATGGGGAGTGAAGTGAGCAGAACAAGGAGATCATTATACACAGCAGCAACAAAGACTATGTGATGATCAATTCTGATGGACATGGTTCTCTTCAACAATGAGATGTTTCCAATTGTTTAGTGATGAAGAAGGCTTTGCAAGGGTCAATGTTGAAAAACTACCTATGCATGTTTTGCAAACAAAAAACTTTAATTAAAAAATATATATACACACATATATATGTATAAAGAACAGTTGGCACAGTATACAGCACCAGCTCTTAAGTCAGTTAGACCTAAGTTCAAATCTGGCCACAAAAGACAATACTTTCTAGCTATGTGATCCTGGGCAAATCACTTAACCCCAGTTGCCCCAGCACATGCATGAAAAAAAAGATCAAGACAGGCATGTTTACCAGTTGGAGGAATCTGAGATAAATTACATTTAAAATTAACTACATAGCACAGTTTTAAACTGCTGCAAAGTGCTTAGTGAAAGCAAAAAGACTGGTTAGAGTTGGGATGCTCAGGAAAGGCATTAAAAAACAAACAAAAAAAACACCCCACTAATTATTGAAGGACAAAATGAGATTATTATCAAAGATTGAGATTATCCTTCCAAGAACAGGAAACTGGAGGACTTTTATGGAATGAATGAAATGGGGTGAATGAATGAATGCAGTGTCTTTTGCCTTAAGGAACAAAAGGGACATTGTTCAGAGAAACTTGGAACAACTGGTACAAACATCTTTGTATTCAACACCTTCAAAGACAAAATTAAGGATTAGTTAATAAGTCATCATTTCAATGAAATGACCAAACAGGATTGAAAATCCACCTCTTTGAAGATGAACTGACTCCATTACATACATACCTACATACCTTTTGGGACATGGTCTGGTGAATGCTTAATTATTCACATGTACATGGTTACCCTGCTTTTTAAATAGGGATTAAGAGTACAAAGATACATGTTCAAATCAATGTAAACAAAAAGATGGGGAGAGGGGCGTTTCCTCACCCACTTTTTTTTTTTTTTTTTTGAAGAGACTGAACTTAGTGCCATTGTCTCACCTGAGACCAAAAAACAATCTCAGGTTAAACAGTTTGATATTGAAAAATTACTTCTGATTTATTTATAACCCAAATAACTTGTCAGTTAAGATAATGCCCAAATGCTTAACTTTATTCTCTACTGTGGAAACTGAAAATATTTGGCCTTGCATCATCAAATATCTGGAATAGTTTAAAGCAAAATTTAAGTTGCAAAATGAAAAACATTTCTAAACCCCAATTTCAAAATTATATGGATTGGGAAAAAATTTTGAATTCAGCTATGAACTAAGAACAAATCTGTGAAAATTACAAGGTAATATTTAAGCCTGATTCTTTAGTTAAGATTGTTACAAGGACTTAAAAAAAAAAGTAAACCTCCAAGTTAAAGAAAAACAACACAAGTTCAAAGGCTGTAGTGTTTTCTAAAACTCCAACGCCCTCTGCTGGTTTTTCTGCATGCAAGTACAAATAGGAAGAGACCCATTTTGAATTAGAAATTCTCCCCCAAAACCAAAATTCAAGTCTTTTTTTTAATCTGAAACTAGGACAAATTCCAGGAGGGAAACCCCCAAAGGGATAAAAGCAAGTGAAAATGCCTAAAGGCATTCCTAGGCTCCTTAGATAAAAACAATCTCACCTTTTCAATGCTTGCTTGCATTTTTGCTTTAATATCCTCTAGAGAAGTGGGTCCTTTGGGAGTCTTAGGAGTCTTGTCCTGCTTTTTGAAGGATTCTTGACCCTAAATATTGAGATTAAAGTTTAATACTATATGACATTTTAAAATACACTAAAATAACCATTTCTTCACCTAATCCAAACTTAAATGTGATCACTAACCAGAGCAGTCTTAAGGTCATTCTAGAAGTTATTAAATGCTGAAAATGAATAAAGTTCTGTCTCTGGCTTTATAGTACTTT
Organism: Myrmecobius fasciatus; assembly: GCA_023553655.1. Taxonomy (NCBI): domain Eukaryota; kingdom Metazoa; phylum Chordata; class Mammalia; order Dasyuromorphia; family Myrmecobiidae; genus Myrmecobius; species Myrmecobius fasciatus. The sequence continues at coordinate 251,016 of JAJPUD010001955.1, forward strand.
AAACAGACATCTGCTAATAGATCAGACCTACAGGATAGGTACAAGGCCCTAAATTTTTTCTCCAAACTCAAATATTTTTATCAATGGCATTATCAAACTGCTCAAAAAAATTACCTTACAAAAAAAGTTAAATAACCAGTTGCTTTCCTTCCTTCACTATTTTCAATCAACACCCTCCTCAAATGTATGTTGTTTTTGTACAGGAATAGACTTTAGAGCTTGGAGATACACAATTTAATTCTCTTATATTTTACATGAACTACCAAAAGAGGCAGGCAAAGCTGGCATTGAAAACAAGCTCCGTGAGTCTAAAATTCAGGGCTTCCTATTACACCACTCACTTATATAACACATCCCCATTATCCACTCTTACTTATCAAGGAAGAATGACTTTGTAGAGTAGATAGGATTGAGGAAGACCTTCAGTGAGTAAAGTTCAGGTCTTTTGCAGGTTGTGTGGACAAGTCACTTCAAACTTCCAGTACTTAAGAAACTGAATTGAAAGTATGAAACTGGTAGAGGGGAGTTCCTTGTATCAATGAAACAGATGTAGTCTCTATTTCTTGGATTAGATTAATTCTATGTTGTCTCTGAAATTGGTACATTTTTATGTATTAGTATTACAAAGTTGCTTCTGATTACTTACTTTTGATTTTGGTGTGGACGGCTTGGAATCTTTTCCATTCTGGTTTGATTTTTGTGCATTTTTTGCTGCAGTATCACGAATAGACTATAAATGCAAATTCAGATCTTTTAAATAAAGAACCCCTAAAGATCCTGTTTCTAGAATTTTCTCAAAGGAACACAAAAAACCCTTAGTTTAAGCTTCTCTCCCCCAGATCTCAATCTATGTTATGAAATAATCTACAATCCCTATATGGACCATTTAAACCCACCCAACTTGTTTCACAAGTGCCTGCTGAGAGTTACAAGAGTTAACCCTGGAATGGATGCCCATCAATTAGAGAGTGGCTGAATAAATTATGGTATATGAATGTTACAGAATATTATTTTTCTGTGAGAAACAACCAGCAGGATGATTTCAGAGAGGCCTGGAGTGACTTGCATGAACTGATGCTGAGTGAAATGAGCAGAACCAGGAGAACTTTATACACAGCAACAAGACTATATATATGATAATCAATTCTGATGGACATGGCTCTCTTCAACAATGTTTCAAACCAGTTCCAATTGTTCAGTAAAGAAAGCCATATACACCCAGAGAGAGGAATATGAAATGTGGACCACAAATATTTTCATCCTCCCCATCGATGTTTGCTTACATTGGGTTTCCTTTCTGATTTTTTTCTTCTTGTAGATATGATTTTTCTTGCACAGCAAGATATATGTATACATATATTTGACCTGTCAAGTATTTTAATATAATTAACACGTAGTGGACTTCCTGCCACCTAGGGGAGGGGAGGGGACTAAGGGGAAGAATTTGTAACGGAAAGCTTTGTAAGGGTCAATGTTGAAAAACTACCCATACATGTGTTTTGCAAATAAAAAGCTTTAATAAAAAATATATACACCAAAAATTTCACTACCAGGAATTAGGAGATGAAGTATCATTAGCTGTGGTTCTGTGGTAAGAAAATAACACTCACTTTCTTCACTGGAGGGGTCTTTTCTTCACTTTCCTCATCTTCAAAATCATCATCATCATCACTACAAATACAATGTTTTAAATTGAACAAATTATGCATGCCTAAAGAAAAAACCAACTTGAAAATAGTACCATGTTTGCTGTCTTTCAAATCATTTTAAACTCACTGTTCCAAAACTTTTGGAGCTCCCAACCTATAGTTTTGAATACCCTTTTCAACAAAGTCCTCTTATAGTGTATTAGTATTGTTTTTCACCTGTTAAGCTTCTGAAGGTTTGCTTTTAATTTGTAGAAATCCACACTGCCCATTTGCCACCAATCTTCCTATTTCTAGTGAAAATATCTTTTCTGGTTATTGAAACAGATCCAAGATATGTAATTACAGCTTTAAAACTGTTGTTCAATAATAAACCTTTAAAACTCTAGATTTGGTATTCCATGTCCTGTTTTGATATATAACTAGCTTTTTACAAGTCAGTAAATATATTAAGATATTATGAAAATATGTACTCAACCCAGAAGAGATAATAACATGATAAAAAAGTCTACCAATTTTGATGTTCTATATCAAGAATATTCTTTTTTGTTGCTAAAACTTTAACCTCTTTACACAATTATTAACAAACTTTGCAGAAACTCTGGGGGGGAGAAAAATCTGACTATAACATGTAAATTTTGACTTTTCTAAATGTCAAAATGTAAGACTTCTAGATTTTCTATTTGACTTGTATAAGTCAAAATAGAATTGCAATTACTACTGAACCATGGATTCATATTAACCTTCATTATACAGGAAACCCCCAAAATCTGGAGCAGTTTTAAGCTTTAATACGTTATTCAACAATTTCTTCCCATGACATGCAGGATATTTAATCCTGGAGTTATCAGAATGACAAACTAGAACTGAGAAGAGTTCTATTTCGGTTTCCACAAAACAGTATTTCCACCTGAAGCAAAAACTACTCACTCTTCATCATCATCATCTTCTTCATCATCATCTTCATCTTCTTCAGACAGTTTGACCTTTTTCTTTAAAGAATAAGAGACAAAAAATAATTATCCTAATAGACAAACGTTTACAAACATTAGGATATAAAGTTGCAATTATACCTGTGGAACCTTGCTAGCAACTCCAGGAGCAGATCTTTTGCCTGACATATTTAAGAGTTTCATGTCATCTTCCTCTTCATCATCAGATTCTGCATCTTCCTCCAGTGCTAAGAGAGAATTTTGTGTTAATCATGGCTAAATTTAAGTTATAAGTACTTAGTTCAGGAGAAGAAAAACATTGAATGCATTATAGTACTACAAGTTCTTTTAACAATCCAGACCCAAAATGTGCCCCAGCTTCTAATTCTTTAGTTATGCTGGTACAGATAAAAAGCAATATTTAAATAAATCTTAAGTTAAACTGATAAACGGAAGAGCTAAAACAGAACCAAACTTTTAAGGAGCCATTAAGCAATCCTCCCTCACTAATATAATCTCAGTCATAAAAGACTGACAAGTTTATATTTAAAAATAATAAAATTTTAGAGAATTCTTTTTAAGCTGAGCATTTCTTAAGAAAAGCAAACAGGTTTGGGTAATTTGACAAGTAAATGAGCACCATTTTTAAGGAGCAAGAGAGACTACATACCTACTAGGTGCTGGCCACTCACATGTACAGGCCCTGAACCACATTTCAACCGTAAAACTACTGGTGGTGTAATCTCAAAGCCACCTAGAGAAACCTGGGAGGAAAAAAATTAAATCAATTTATGACCTAATACTATAGAGGAGAAATATGGAAGAATCAACACCCTTGTGAACATTTCATGTCCAATTTTCCCAAACAATTCAAATCCATAATAAATCACTTAAAAAAATAAGTTAAAGCCATGAAAAACAAGCCAATTTTTCCTAACTTTTTACCCGTTTCTTTTAAACCATTACTATAGCTGATTGACCATTGCCAACTCTCATTCCCTGAGCCTTTTTGATAATAGTAACTGACAAAATTATATTTATATGTAAAGCATGTCCATAAGGACCCCTCACACTTCATCATGTGATGAGTGATCCTGGATTTTTAGTGGCAGCCAGGAAAAGTACAAACTCACAAATATGAAAAAGGCTTTGGGTATAGGCCTGATGATGCAGTTTGAGGACTAGCCTAGATGAATTTAAGAAGCTTATAATGCTATAAGAATGCACACCAGGTACTAAATGTTTTTGGCTATGATAAAATACAATAAAATCTGCATTAAGTACTATTTTCCATATACTACAACTACAAAGGAAAAAAAAAAAAAGGAAACTTATCTCTATACTTAAGAACTATACATCTAACTATACAAAATGCAATCAAATTTGAAGTGAAGTACCTGCAACTAAAAATGAAAAAGGCTTCATGTAACAGAATTAGATCTGAATTTTGAAGGAAACTAAAAATGCTAAAAAGCAAAGTGAGGAAATACACTGTAGATTTCAGGGACAAGAACTACATACAGAACAATGAAATCCTGTGCTGAAATACTGAATTATAAAGTATAATCCCTTATATGGTTCCACTGTCACTCACTAACACTAATTTAGCTTAAGTGAACACAACCAGGAGTATACAAATTCCAATTAGCAATGGACTTGGAAAATTGAGAAATAGAAATACTCCTGAGATGAAATCTAATTGAAATGTAATTATTGTCTAAGTCACATAATTTATCAATTGGGAGATATGTACTGAATACTTAAGACCTGTGAATAGTACTTGCAGTAAGTACCTATACAAGATGCAGACTAATGTTTCAGTCTAGACAATCTAGGATGAAGTTCCAGTCTGGTACATACTAGCTACTTCAACCCTGGTCAAGTATGTTGGGCAAGAACTTACCTTCCTAGTGCTCTAGGCAAGACTAAGTTGAAAAAGAATATGAAAACCTGCATTAGTAAATTGATAATTATACTTAGTCCACTTCTAACCTCACAGGATGTAAAAAGTTTTACTTATACAATATTAATTATCAAGTCTAGCACTGTGGGGGGGAAAAATGCACTAAAGGAGACTCCACAGAATATTGTTATGAACTCCTAGTGGGGACATGGGATAAAAATGGCATCAAGCCCCAATCTTAATAGGATGGCAATAGTGAGAATCAAAGGACTGATTTGTCGCTTGAATGTATCTCAAAAATAATTACAGAACATTTTTAAAAAAATTTCTTACTGTAGGCTGCACAGACATTTTCAAAGATGCCAGTGTTACTTTAATTGGATTGCCTTCATAGTTCAGTGCCTCTGCTTCAACAATATGCAATTCATCCTTTGCACCAGCCCCTAAACTCACCTGTAAATGGGAGGGAAAGGAAAAAGCTTTTAGTAATTCAATTTTCAAAGCCCCTAAATCAAGTGCTAACTTGATAACAGAATACTGACCAACCAAAAATTGCTGCATGCATTATCAGAAAGTCTACCATTTCTCTAACACAAAAGAGCACAAATTAGAATTACCACCTCCCCCATTTTGAATACCCATGTGACAATTCTTGACCTTGTATGAATAGAATGAGTTATTCCTCAATCAATAGAATAGCATTTAAAATGCAAAAGGTAAATTTAATGAAAATTTACTTACAGTCCTCAATGATAACTGGTGCTCATTTTCATCATTATCTACCTTAAAGTGATAATCTTTGTCAGCCTTTAGTTCACAACCTGAAAAGGAACAGGACCAGTTTTTACCATCTATCTCACAAGTAGCAAGATTCATCCCCTATAATTTCAACATTATCCTATCACTTAATCTGAGCCTCAAATTTAATCATCTGCAAAAATACAGGCCAATACAACCTTAAAGCAGCATCGAGGAATATCAGTTTATTAAAAAAAACTCAATGAATACAAATGTTTTTAAATCTATTAAAATATATCTAAAGAGAGTCATAAATTCATACATAGGAACTTGAACAAATTTATACTTTTATTTCCCAAAGGAGAATTTGGTATTTGTTACTACTGAAACTTTCCACTACATAAGGGACTCATTCTGATGTATAAACAAGTTGGGGGGGGGGGGCGGGGGAGGGGACCTGAGCTTTTTTTATTCCTACAGCTTTTTAAGTATTTTTTCTGATTCTTATCAACCTTAAAAATTTGCTCAATTTGTTTCATCCAAGAAACATTTTCAATGTAGGAGGGATACCACAAAGACTCCCTCCGACCAAAAAGGCTATCTTATCGAGTGAGGGAGACATAATGTTCCCATAATGGGAATAGTTGAATACAAAATGATAGAAGCTGTTGGACAGGTTTACCAAAAATGAAATTGTAACATAAATCGCTACTAGTCCCTAAGACTAAACACCAAGGCAAAACTCCTTTTCGTGCTATTTGTACCATAGATTATCGAGATTTTTGCATTTATCAGTCCCCAACCTTAGGCGGAGTAGCGAGCCTACATTTTCCCAAGCTCTGCAGCACACCCGTGTACAGGGGATGGGGTCCCGGGATACTGAGAGGTGCCTTCCGCCCTCAGTCAAGGCCTCGAGGGCGCCACGTGCTTCTTGCAGGCGGCCCGCAGCACCAATGTTTTCTGCCCACGTGCCCCACCCCCCCGGTAACGGGCCCAGCAACGGTGGCAACCAAGCGGGTCCCTGCAGAGATGCGGCTGCGCGATTACGCTGGTGGCCTTATTAGAGACGGGAGGAGGCCGAGCTCAACTAGTCTAGAAGCAAGGTTCTCGCCGACCCCTCCCTGAAACTCTCCTCACCCTCATCGGCTCCACAGAAAAACAAATCCGGGCCTTTCGGCCGTCATCCCCTCCCCCCATCTACGCCAGGCCTTGCAGCCTTCGCTTCCATGGCCCCCTCCGCATTCGTCATCAGCCATCCCCCACCCGGCAAAAAATCCCCTTCTCCGACTGCTTACCCCCCACCCTCCTACAGACAAGCTGCTCCCTGGCTGCTAGACCTATGGTCTGCATTTTAGGGATACACTTCCAGCCCTCAGGGACCATCTGAGGATTGGTTCCCCCCCACCCCACACATACACAGGCCCAGGATCGCGGCTGGCCGCCCCGCCCCCAACCCTGCAGCCGCCTCCAAAGACACAATCGTTACCGAAGAGGAAATTTTGAGGCCGGAGGGGGCTCATATCCATTTCCATTGAGTCCTCCATTTGACCAGCGATACTGAGACAAGCAGAGCAATACGGAGTGTAAAACGACGAGGCGGACGGACAAATCGACTCTAGCTCCCGAGGGGCTCCGCTCTGGACGGAATCACACCAAGGAAAGGACGCGGGCTCCCTGCGCACACATATAGTCCCTCGCAGATCTCGCGAGATCTTTTACCGTGAACACATGCACGGCTGATCGGTCTCGCTCTATGCGCGCTCTCGTTTGCCAGCCACAGTAAGGTTTTGGTACGCGCGACGCTGCCTGCCTCCTCCCCAGCGCGCTCCCGACGTCAGCCGGAACAAGCTGTGCGACGCCATGTCCTCGCCCCGACCACACACAAGAGCACACGGGCACGCGGCCGGCGGGCGCTCTAGACCTTTGCGCGGCCCCGACATGGAGAAAACTGCGCTGCCGACCCTGCGCAAAATGGCGGCGATGAACCCCCCCCCCCCAATTCGGGTTCCTCACCATTTTAGTATTCTTTTCGAAGAAGTCAGCCAGATATGAAAGAATCCTGTCCATCTCTTTTATTTGCTTCATGTGGGTCCGTTTGTTAAAGGCTTTCAGCATTAGTCATCCATGACCTTCCTCCAGCCCCTGAGGCCTCCGAGAGGAATCCGGAGATTTAGTCAGACAACCCATTAAGGCACAAGCTGGGTGGTCTTGGGGAAGTTGCTTGACCTATCAGGGTTTAAATTTATTCCATCTACCAAACAAGAACAGTAGTCTAGATAGCCACTCTCTAGGTTCCAAACCTACCATAAGGGAGCCTGAAGTGTTCTTGGTGGTTCAGCAACTTCCGCACTTTGTGATCCCGGGGGGCCACACCACACCAATCCTTCCCATGAGGTTTTCTTGGCCGAGGGGGTTGCCATTTCTTTCTCCAGCACAATTTACAGGTGAGGAAACTGAGACACACGGGGTGAAGTGACCCGCCCCGGGTCACACAGCCAGAAGTTATCTGAGGCCTCATCCTAAAAATAGGTCTGGTACTCTCTCCGCTGTGCTGCTTAGCTACCAAGGAGGAATATGAGAGGCCTTTGGCCCAACTTTCTGATTTCAGAGTTCAAAGAAACCCGTACCCAAAGAAGGGCAGTGATTTGCCCATAAGTCATATAGGCCGCAGACCCAGAATTTTATATCATTCTGTGATTCTTGTCTTTTGATTCCAGAACCCGTATATTTTTCATTGTACTAGACTAGACATTTCACCCTGCCACAGCAGGCTGTAGTGCATACTTCATTGCATTGAAGTATAATATAATAGTAAGAACAATGTGCCTTTAAAATAAGTAGTTGCTTATAGTTACAATTTTATTTATATATTTATATTTGATGAATCAATATGAATAGGTAGAACTGAGAGGAACAAAACCAAGAAATATATAGGAAAATGAATAAGAAAAAACAACATATTTGGGAAATTACATATCCCATTACATCAGAAGCACATTCTTTAATGCCAATATTCCGGTGGATGCTATGAAACTCCATCATCATGGAAGAATTAAAATTACAAATAATTAAAGGGGAAGCCAAATGTGTGAAGGCAAGCTGCATGGAGTTAGCAACAACAATGTACTCCAGAAGTGGCACTGAAGAGGAAATTAAGGCACATATGAATGAAAAAGGTAATGGGATTGATCTTGTAATGAGAATGAGAAACAACATTGATAGCCTGATTTAAACTGCTTTCCCTGAGATTTTTCTATCTTTTTAAATGAAAGGAAGACCCATAGCATTAAGGACAAATCCTCATAATATCTCAGGATAAAAACTTGAGGGAATGGCTCAGTCAAAGTAGGACTTTTTTATTATTAAAGCTTTTTATTTTCAAAACATATGCATGAATAATTTTTCAACATTGATCCTTGCAAAACCTTGGGTTCCAAATTTTCCCCTCCTTCCTCCCACTCCCTCCCATAGATGGTAAGTAATCCAATATATGTTAAACATGTTAAAATATATGTTAAATCCAATATATGCATATATATTTATGCAATTATCTTGCTGCATAGTGAAAATTCTATGTTGTGATCCATCTTCAGTTCCCACAGTCAGCTCTCTCTGGGTGTAGATAACTCTCTTCATCACAAGATTATTGGAACTGCCCTGGATCATCTCATTGTTGAAAAGAGCCATGTCCATCAGAATTATCATATAATCTTGTTGCTGTGCACAATGATCTCCTGGTGCTGCTCATTTCACAAAGTAAAACTTTTAAGGGCATGTTAGACTAACATCAAGGCAGCTAGATAGTTTAGTGAATAGATCTCCGAGTCTGGAATCAGGAAGACCTGAATTCACATCTAGCCTCAGACACTACTAATTGCATAATTCTGGACAAATCCTCTGCCTTAATCCACTAGAAAAGAAATTAGCAAATCACTCCAGTATTTCTGACAAGAAATGCCATGCACGATATGGTTCATGAAGTGTGGAAGTGAATAACAACAGACTCTAACATGTTTGTAAACATTGAGAAAGGAACCAGTAGTCAAGAAGAAACTGAAAATGATGTAATAGAGTTCCCATTCTGTCATCAAGGAGGTATCAATCAAAAAGCACTTAAATCTTACTATTCATCTGGAACTGTACTAAACTCTGGGCATATTAAAAAATATATAAATATATAGTCTGCCCTCAAGGAACATATTATATATATATATATATATATATATATATATATATATATAGGCGATGGGGTACAAGCAGAAGCATTAACTTTGTTTTTTGCTTTTTGCTGAGGCAATTGGGGTTAAGTGACTTGCCCAGGGTCACACAGGGAATGTTAAGTGTCTGAGACCAGATTTGAACTCAGGTCTTCCTGACTTCAGGGCTGGTGCTCTATCCACTGAGACACCTAGCTGCCCCAAGCATTAACTTTGTTAAGAAGAGTTATTTCATTCCCTTAAGAGATACACAGGAGAGAAGTGAAGTACAGAAGTTTGAGTTTGGGATGGTTTGGGGGGTTGGTTTGTTGTTTCCAGAAGTTTTGAGATGTGGAATTAGAGATGAGAACTAATAACAGCTTCATTTTTTTTTTTTTAAATAACTTGGGAACCAAGGTTATCTATTAAAAGAAAGGGAGTGAAAATGACTTTGGAGGTTTCATGAGAGGAGATTTAGAACAGTCTTTCCAGGGTATATGATAATGAAACATTGAAGAATAAAAGGATCATTGTAAAGGCCCAGTTGAGATTAGATAATGGAAATATGTAGCAGTCTCAGTACAGTAATTTGTCTTTCTTCAGTAGCATCCAGCAACTCAAAGATCAGAGCAGAAAAAGCAAATGGTCATGGTAACTCAGGGCTGATAACTGGCTGGTTGCAGCTATGGAAGGATACAGGCAGAGTACAATGCATAGGGGAACTGGTTATTATGTAGGGCCAAGATTGAGAAGAGAAAAAAGGGAAACCAGAACTCTCAGTCTGTGAGACCAGGGAAGGATAGAAGAACTGAAGGTAATGGTGAGGTTACAGATAGAGTTTAGAAGGGGGAAAGGTAAGGGATTGTACTAAGAGTGGTAAATTTGAGTTTAAGGGTTTGGATGTTGCACAGTTTTTGAGTATGAATTCTATCTCCTGTATCCTGGGTGACCTAGCAAGTCATAGTTCCTCTGATCTTCAGTTTCTGTATTTGAAAAATGAAGGGTTTGGAATAGATGATGTCAGAGGTTCCTTCCAACAAGATTCTGTACCATTAATATCAGCAACTAATGCATTGTTGGTGAAGTTGTGAACTGATCCAACCATTCTGGAGAGCAATTTGGAATTATGCCCAAAGGGCTATCAAAATGTACATACCCTTTGATCCAGCAATTAGCACTGCTGGATCTGTATCCCAAAGACATCAGAAGAGGGTGGGGGGTTGAGGGGGCTAAAGGATTTATTTATACAAAGATTTTTATAACAGCTCTTTTTCCAAAGAATTGGAAATCAAGAGGATGCCTAACGATTGGAGAATGGTTAAACAAGCTGTGATATAGGATTGTGTTGGAATATTATTGTGCTATTAAAAAATGACAAGCAGAATGATTTCATTTTGAAAAGACTCACAGGAACTGATACAAAGTGAAGTAAATACAGCCAGAAGGTTCTGCACAGTAAGAGCAATATTGTACAATGAAAAACTGCAAATGACTTGGCTATTCTCAACAATATAAGGATCCAAGATAGTCCCAAAGAACTAATGTTAAAAAATGCCAACCCCCTCCAGAAGAATAACTAATATTTTGTCTGAATAGACTGAAACTTGTTATTTTTCACTTTATTTCTTTCATTCTTTCCCCCTCCCCAAGTCTTCTTTTACAAAATGACTAACATGGAAATGTTTTGAATGATTGCATATTAGAATCTATATCTAATTGCTTACCATTTCAAAAAAGTGTGGTAAAGAAAATAAACATAAAATTTGGAACTTGTTTTTAATAGATCATTGTATGGCTAAAGACTTGGTTACAAAAACAGAATAGCAAGGTTAATATGGAAAATTTTCATATTTAAAAATTCTGATATGCTGAACTATCTTAAATAATTTCAATATCACTTTTATAGTATCACAAACAAATTACTATAACATAAATTTATAGGACTGAATTATTTTTATCTGCAAATTGAGAAAACCTCTTGTTTGAAAAAGGTGCTGATATTAAATTGGGTTCCCTTTATTTTTACTTAGACTGTATAGATCCAGCTTACAGATTAAAAGGCATTTAGAATACAAGAAGACTTAAAATAAAATGAAAGAAATGATTATTAATAACCAATGATTTGGGGAAATATAGAGTTCCTCTTTTTTTCTAAAGTCCTCATTTCAAAAGTTCAGTCTCTGAAGGACATTGCTGATGATAAGATTAGATTAGCTTTCTCTTTTTTCCCCCCTAGGCAATTAGGATTAAGTGACTTGCCCAGGATCACACAGCTAGGAAAAGTTAAATGTCTGGAGTCATATTTGAACTCGGGTCCTCCTGATTTCAGGGCTGGTGTTCTATCCATTGTGTCACCTAGCTGCCCACAGCTTTCTCTTTTTAATCCTTAAAATTTCTTTCTGACATTTTTATTTAAAGTTTGGAGCTCCAACTTCTATCCCTCCCCCTTTTCTCTTCTTCCTGAGGTGGTGAGCAACCAGATATAAGTTATACATGTGCAATTATGTACATTTCCATATGAATCATTTTGTACAAGAAAATACAATTGTATTTTCAATATACTTGAATATAATTGGACACACTTCAGTACAATTGATAATACACTTCTATTTTCACTATATATCAGTTCATGTAAGTCTAGGTTTCTGAAATACATCCTATTTCTTATAGCATAATATGCCATTACAATCATGTACCATAACTTGTTTAGCCATTCTCCAATTTATGGGCATCCCTTTGATGTCTAATTCACAGCCACCACAAAAAAATTTTGTGCAAATACATTCTTTTCATTTTGGGAAAAGGTTTTTGAGACATAGACCTAGTACTCCTATTATTGGATCAAAGGGTATGCATAATTTGGTAACTCTTTGGGCATAGTTGCAAATTATCTCCAAAATGATTGGATCAGTTCACAACTCCAACAATTTATTAGTTTTCTCACATCCCCTCCAATATCCAACATTTTCCTTTTTTTGTCATGCTGGCCATTTTGATAGGTGTGAGTTGTTTTAATTTGCATTTCTCTAATCTATAGTGATTTAGAGCATTTTTTCATATGATTGTAGATAGCTTTGGTTTCTCTCTGAAAACTGTCCATTCATATCCTTTAGCCATTTATCAATTGGGAAACGAATTGTATTTTTATAAATTTAACTCAGTTCTTATTCTCTCTCCCTCTCTCCTTTTCCTCCCTCCTTCCCTCCCCACCAGTTTTCTGTTTTCCTTATGCTTGATTCCATTGTTTTGGCAAAAACTTAAATTTTATATTATCAATGAATTAACTTCCTTAATGGTTTTGTTCATATGCCCAAAGGGTTATAAAACTGTGCATACCCTTTGATCCAGCATTGTCACTACTGGATCTATATCCTAAAGAGATCATAAAAAAGTGAGAGGACCCACATGTGCAAAAATGTTTGTAGCTGCAGCTCTTTTTGTGCTGACAAGGAATTGGAAATTGAGTAGATGTCCATCATTTGGGGAATGGCTGAATGAATGAAACGGAATGTTGTTCTGTTAGAAATGATGAGCAGACTGATCTCAGAAAAGTCTGGAAAGACTTAAATGAACTGATGCTGAGTGAAGTGAGAACATTGTACACAATAACAGCAAGATTGTTTGATGATCAATTGTAATAGACTTGGCTCTTGTCAGCAAGACAGTGTTCTAAGACAATTTCAGTAGTCTTGTGATGAAAAATGCCATCTGCATCCAGAGAGAGAATTATGGAACTGAATGTGGATTAAAGCATAGTTTTCACCTTTTTTTTTGTTTGCTTTTTTTTCTTTTGGTTTTTCCCTTTTGCTCTGATTTTTCTTTCACAATATAACTAATAGGGAAATATGTTTAAAATGATTGTACATGTATAATCTATATCAGATTTCTTGCTATCAGAGATACAAAAAGAAATTCCATTCCAAATAATGGATGATAGTATAAAATATTTGGGAATCTATCTGCCAAGGAAAAGTCAGAAACTATGCGAACTAAACTACAAAACACTTTCCACACAAATAAAATCAGACCTAGTCAATTGGAAAGACATTAAGTACTCATGGGTAGGCCGAGCTTATATAACAAAAATGACAATACTACCCAAACTAATCTACTTATTTAGTGCCATACCAATCAAACTCCCAAGAAATTATTTTACAGATCTAGAAAAAATAGTAGCAAAGTTCATTTGGAAGAACAAAAGGTCAAGAGAATTAATGAAAAAAAAAGGCAGATGAAGGTGGCCTTGCTGTACCAGATCTAAAACTATATTATAAAGCAGCGATCATCAAAACCATTTGGTACTGGCTGAGAAATAGAGCAGTCGATCAGTGGCATAGGATAGGATATCAGGACAATCTAGGCAAAAACTTTAGCAGTTTAGTGTTTGATAAACCTAAAGACCCCAGCTTTTGGGATAAGTACTCACTATTCAGCAAAAACTGCTGGGAAAATTGGAAACTAGTGTGGAAGAAATTAGGGCTTGAACCACACCTAACCACACACCAAGATAAGATCTGAATGGGTTCATGATCTAGATATAAAGAATGATATTGTAAGGAAATTAGGGGAAGTATAGTTTACCTGTCAGATCTGTGGAGATGGAATAAATTTATGTCCAAAGAAGATCTGGAACTCTAAATTGAACACCAGAGAGATAATTTTGATTATATTAAGTTAAAAAGTTTCTGTACAAACAAAACTAATGCAGACAAGATTAGGAGGGAAGCATCAAATTGGGAAATCATCTTTACAGATTTCTTGCTATCTTGGGAAGGGAATAGGTAAAGGAGGGAAGGAGAAAAAAAATTGAAACTCAAAATCTTACAAAAATGAATGTTGAAAACTGTCTTTACATATAATTGGGAAAAGTAAAATGCTATTGAATGGAAAACCAAACTAAACCAAATCAATTTTGTCCAGACTTCCCTCAGGTGGAGAAGTGCATTGTGTTCTACTGAAGTTTGGCTGAGTCTAGATATTTTGAATAGATTGCCCAGGGTTGGACAAATTAAAAATAAATGATATAATTAAAAAAAAAAAAACATTGGAATAGGTCCATCCCTTATCTAAAATTCTTTTTCTCTTAATTGTTAATCAATCAGAAGGTGATTGCCATATTCTAGAAGATTCCTCTTTTGAAGACATATAAGCTATGATCCCTCTGCCATGATAGTCTTTGGAATTTTTTTATTAATAACCTGCTAACCTTATTAATAAAATGATTTTTTTCCAAAAACTATGTTTCTTTAACTTTTTAACCATCACATTAACATCAACTAGACATAAATCAATTACTATTATGTCAATTTCCCCCTTGGTCCCAATCCTTTTAATCTGCACTTTTCTTTCTTAAGTCCCAAATATCTCATGTAGTATTTGGTCCCTGGAAATATCTTCCCATAAATGTCCTGAAAGAGATCTCATTCAATGTTGAAGGGGTCTTTTCTCAGTAGATCTGTTTCTCTGGTTCCAGGACACTTGCAGAATTCCCCAGGAATTTCTGCTAAAATCTGCTAGTAACAAGACTCAATACAATTTAGTACAGCTTCCTAATAATTGAGTGAAATTTTATATCTTTCATCTAATTTTGAGAACTTATTAAAATTTGGAAAGCCAGTCATATAAGTATGTGTACATATATATCTATATATATATATGTATATATATACACACATACATATGAATATGTATATGTATACATAACTTAGAAAAGGATGACTTTAAAGTCTTTGTCTTAATTCATATATTATCCTGAAAGGCTGAAAACATATGACTTTAAGAGTCTTCATGGGATTTTATAATTCATTTGCCAGTTTTTAAGATGTTATTGTAATTGGTATAGAGCTTCAATTGAAAGTTAAAAATGGGTATAAATAAGAGTCTTATTTGCTCTTTCAATTATGTAGGGGGAAGAATTAAAATATTTTCTACAAAATCTGTCTGTTGGATCTACTGGATAAAATTAATCAGTGATTTCTTATTAAGATGTATAGCCTTATTTTATTTGTACTATGTGACTATGAGGAAGTAGATGGCAGGCCCATTAACTTACTGAGTAGATCTTTTATGTTTGCATCCTATTTTAATGACTCAAGATGTTTCAATATTAGTCTTTTAATGAATATAGTAGTATAAAAACTTTGATAATTTACCTCCCCTGATTAAAGAAATTTGTTATGAAAGGAAAAAGGAGAGAGAGAGTTATGATGATATCAAGACTGTCCCCTCAAGGGCACAGATTGATCTGTTACAAGCCATAACAAAACTCCCTTACCTCTCTTTGATTTCAGGTACCAGTTACACATGCCAGTCAGGCAGCCATAGTATTCGTAGGGTCTAAACCAGGCTCACAACTAGCCAGATGGAAAATTTTCCTTTTTGGAAAGGAAATTGAACAATCAGAAAACTGATTCAAGAGGCTTCTACTTTTTCCAATCAAGATCATCCCCTCAACTTTTCCCTGATGCCAGACCTGGAATAGTCCTTAGACTGTACTCCCTTTGAGTACCACATGGTATTCTTGAATGGTGGTTTCATGACAATTCATAAATCATACTTGATATCAAAACTCAGAACAGCAGCAAATTACAGGCTCATGAGATTTTACCTCAAATAGCAAAATTTTACTAATCACAGCTCAAAGCCAATTTATTGCTATTTCTCTCATGTCTTAATTGATATGAAGACATTTTATTGATCCTTCATGACAATATCTACATTCTGGAGTTTTATACAAATACAGTGAATACTAGTTCACATATGCAATTGTTGAAAAATATTGGTTTACATATTGATTTCTTGAACAAAGACACCCTTATGATTTTTCAAATAATCTTAGATAAAACTCGCTATTTTAATTGTCCCACTTTGGCTGGGAGAGGTCCTAGTTCCTCAAACTGTAACCCTACAGAGTTTTGCAATATTCTGATAAAATCTTATGACTCTGTCCTAGGAGAAAGTCCTAAGGAACCTTACAAAGATAACTTAAAAAGATTTTACTACTCTTAGTTTCTCAACCATAAGCTATTATTTTTTTCCAGTTTAGCCTAAAGTATAACCCATTAAATATTTTATAATTTTCAAACTTTTTCACCATATTCATTTAGTAGCCATTTATCATTTTCTGTCATGTCAGCCAATCTGATAGATAGATGGTATTCCACAGTTATTTTAATTTTCCTTTCACTGATCAGTAGTGATTTAGAGCATTTTTTCATGTGACTGTTGATAACTTTGGTTTTTTTCCTTCTGAAGACTGCCTGTTCCTATCCTTTGACCATTCATCAATTGGAAAATAGCTTTTATTTTTTATAGATTTGTTTCAGTTCCCCTATATGTTTAAGAAACAAGTCCTTTATTAGAGAAACTTGCTTTGAATTTTTTTTTGCAGTTTCTATTTTCCTTCTAATTTTGCCTGCATTCTTGTTTCTGCAAAACTTTTATAATTTCATGTAAAAAAATTTCCATTTTGCTTATAGAAATCTTCTCTAACTCTTGTTTGGTCATAAGGTCTTCCCTTATCCATAGATCTGACAGGTATATTTATCTATGATCCTCTAATTTGCTTATGACATTGCCCTTTGTGTGTAACTCACGTACCCATTTTAACCTTATCTTGGTATACAGTGTGCTTAATTTGTGCCAGATTGCTTTCCAGTTTTCCCAGAAATTTTTGTCAAATAATGAATTCTTGCCAAAAAAGCATGAATCTTTAGGTTTATCAAACACTAGATTACTATGGTAATTTACTACTGTATAAAATGGACCTAATCTTCTATTGATTCACCACTATATTTCTTAGCCAGTACCAGATTGTTTTGATGATTAGCATTTTGTAATTTAGTTCAAGATCTATACTGCTAGGTGCCCTATCTTCAAATTATTTTTGATTGATTCCCTTGATCTTTTGTTCTTCCAGATGAATTTTGTTGGTATTTTTCCTAGCTTTATTAATATGATTCTGTAGTGGTTTGTTTCGTATGGAATTCAAAAAGTTAATTTGTGTAGAATTGTTATTTTTATTATATTGATTTGGCCTATCCATGATTAATATTTCTCCAATTGTTTAGATCTGTCTTTATTTGTGTGAAAATTATTTTATAATTGTAACCATATAGTTCCTGTGTACATCTTGGAAGGTAGACTCCAGAGTATTTTATTCTTCTTACAATTATTTTAAATGGAATTTCTCTATCTCTTTCTGGTAGATTTTATTAGTAATATATAGAAGTGTTGATGATTTATATGGGCTTATTTTATATCCTGCAACTTTGCAGATTATTAGTTTAAATGATTAATTTTCTGAAATTGTTAATTGTTTCAACTACTTTTTAGCTGATTCTTTATACCATTATATCATATACAAAGAGTAATATTTTTATTTCCTCATTACCTATTCATATTCCTTCAATGTCATTTTCTTCTCTTATTGCTATAGCAAGCATTTCTAGTTCAATATTGAATAACAGGGTGCTAATGGGTATCCTTACTGCATGCCTGATCTTATTGGGAAGTCTAGTTTATTCCCACTCTAAATAATGCTTGCTCTTTATTTTAGGGAGATACTATATCATTTTAAGAAAAGCTTCATTTATTTCTGTTTTCTAGGGATTTTAATAAGAATGGGTTTGTATATTAGCCAAAGATTTTTCCACATATATTATTATAATCATGATTTTTGCTGTTTTTGTTATTGATATGGCTAATTATGTTTACAGTATTCTCAATGCTGAATGAGCTCAGCATTCCTGGCATAAATCTAACATAGTCACAATTTATTTTACTTAAATTTTTTATATCAACATTCATTGTAAAAATTGGCCTATAGATTTCTTTCCCTGTGTTTGCTATCCCTGATTAGGTATCAAAATCATATTTTTTAACACCCCCTCTCAATAGTTAATATAGCATTGAAATTAATTGTTCTTCAAATATTTGGTAGAATTCACTGATAGATCCATCAAATCCTAAGGATTGTTTTTTAAATAGCTCACTTATGACTTGATCAATTTCTTTTTCTAAGATAGGTTTATTTCAGTATTGTATCTATCAATCTAGGGAATTTTTTTTTTTTTTTTTTGCTGAGGCAATTGAAGTTAAGTGACTTGCCCAGGGTCACACAGTTAGGGAATGTTAAGTGTCTGAGATCAGATTTGAACTCAGGTCCTCCTGACTTCAGGCCTGGTGCTCTATCCACTGCACCTAGCTGCCCCGGAACTTATCTTTTAAAAAATCTTTATCTGTTTCACTTAGATTTTCAGATTTGTTGGCATGTGATTGGGCAAAATAACTCTAATAATTGTTTTAATTTAATCTTCATTGGTGGTTAATTCATCTTTTTTTAAAAAAAAATCCAATGATTTATTTGTTTTCTTTTTTTATCATTAACCTTCATTTTCCCATTTCTAATTTTTAAGGAATTATCATCAGTCAACCTCTATAACTTTTTCCATTCAGTCAATTGTGCATTATAAAGGCATTTTTTCTTCTATTAGGTTTTTTATTTTTTAGGTTCTATTAGGTTCTATATTAGGTTCTATTATTTTTTTTTCAACATTTGACCAATTCTGGTTTTTTTATTGTAATTTTTTTCAATACTTTTGGTGTTCCTTTTAACCAAACTGTTAATCATAGTTTCATAGTTTTCTTTCTTCATTCTCATTACTTTCCCCAGTTTTTGTCCGCCACTCTTATTTGATTTTTAATTTTACTTTAATTCAAGAAATTCTTGTTCGTCTTCTTTCCAATCTGTATTTTTTTTTCTTTGAGACTTTGTTTATAGCCATTTCCATATCATTGTCTTTTTCTGACTTTGTGTTTTAATTTTCTCAGCCACCATAGTAGCTTTTTGTGATCAAGTTCTTTTTTTGTTTGTTATTTGCTCATTCTTTCAGGCTATTTCTTGACATGGAACTTCTGTCAATGTTGCATTCTGCTTACTTGTGAATGGAAAGAAGAATATATCCAGACTTTAAGCTTTTTCACTGCTATTTTCAGAGCTAGTTCTGAATAGAAAGTCTTCTATTCTCATTCTCTCTTTCTCTCTCTCTAGCACTTAGCAATTAATAAATGTTAATTGATTGATTATCTTATGTACTGGAGAATCCTCTAACATTATTTTCAGAGAATTGTGTCAATTCTCTGTATATTTTGGAGAAAAAAAATTTTTTGAGATGTCATTTTCTACTATTTTTGTCTTTGTTGATTATTTTCATGCAAAGAAAAAATTTTTTAAGTTTTATGTAATTATATCTATTTTATTTTTTATAGATGTCTTCTATCTCTCATTGGGAATTTTCTTTTTCTTTTTTTTTTTAATAAAGCTTTTTATTTACAAAACATATG
>JAJPUD010001955.1:280774-369159 GCA_023553655.1 Myrmecobius fasciatus
AATATGTATATACATATTTATACAGTTATCTTGCTGTGCAAGAAAAATTGGATCTACAAGAAAAAAATGTGAGAAGGGAAATATAATGCAAGCAAACATCAGTAGAGACCATGAAAATGTTATGTTGTGGTCCACATTCATATCCTTCTCTCTGGGTGTATATGGCTTTCTTCATCACAGAACAATTGGAACTGGTTTGAAACATTTCATTGTTGAAGAGAGCCATGTCCATCAGAATTGATCAACATATAGTCTTGTTGTTGCCATGTATAATGATCTCCTGGTTCTGCTCATTTCACTCAGCATCAGTTCATGCAAGTCTCTCCAGGACTCTCTGAAATCATCCTGCTGATCGTTTCTTATAGAACGATAATATTCCATGACATTCATATACCATAATTTATTTGGCCATTCTCCAATTGATGGGCATCCATTCAGTTTCCAGTTTCTAACCACTACAAAAAGGGCTGCCACAAACATTCTTGCACATGTGGGGCCTTTTTCTTCCTTTAAGATCTCTTTGGGATATAAGCCCAATAGAAACACTGCTGGGTCAAAGGGTATGCACAGTTTGATC
The DNA here is from genome assembly GCA_023553655.1 of Myrmecobius fasciatus. Classification (NCBI taxonomy): domain Eukaryota; kingdom Metazoa; phylum Chordata; class Mammalia; order Dasyuromorphia; family Myrmecobiidae; genus Myrmecobius; species Myrmecobius fasciatus. The sequence goes on from JAJPUD010001955.1 coordinate 281,352, forward strand.
ACTTTTTGAGCATAGCTCCAAATTGCTCTCCAGAATGGTTTGATCCATTCACAGCTCCACCAACAATGTATTAGTGTCCCAGTCTTCCCACATCCCCTCCAACATTCATCGTTATCTTTTCCTGTCATTTTAGCCAATCTGACAGGTGTGTAGTGGTACCTCAGAGTTGTCTTAATTTCCATTTCTCTGATCAATAGTGATTTGGAGCATCTTTTCATATGACTAGAAATAGTTTTAATTTCATCATCTGAAAATTGTTCATGTCCTTTGACCATTTATCAATTGGAGAGTGGCTTGAATTCTTATAAATATGAGACAATTCTCTCTATATTTTAGAAATGAGGCCTTTATCAGAACCCTTAAATGTAAAGATGATTTCCCAGTTTATTGCTTCCCTCCTAATCTTGTCTGCATTAGTTTTGTTTGTACAAAAACTTTTTAACTTAATATAATTAAAATTATCCTTCTGGTATTCAATTAAGAGTTCCAGATCTTCTTTGGACACAAATTCCTTCCTTCTCCACAGGTCTGAGAGGTAAACTATCCTATGTTCCTCTAATTTGCAAAGCTAACATTTCTAATACAATAGAATAGTAATAGTGATAGTGGGCAGTACTGATCTTATTGGGAATGGTTCTAGTTTGTCCCCATTACATATGATGCTTGTGGATTGTTTTAAATAGATATGGCTGATCATTTTAAGGAAAAATCCATTTATTCCTATACTCTCTAGTGTTTGTTTGTTTTGGTTTGTTTATTTGCTGATACATTTGGGGTTAAGTGACTTACCCAGGGTCACACAGCTAGGAACTGTTAAGTGTCTGAGTCAAATTTGAACTCAGGTCCTCCTGATTTCAGAGCTGGTACTCTCTCTAGTGTTTTTTAATAGGAATGGGTGTTGGATTTTATCAAATGCTTTTTCTGCATCTTTTGAGATAATCATATTATTTTTGTTAATTTGGTTATTGATATAGTCAAATATGTCAATAGTTTTCCTAATATTGAATTAGCCCTGCATACTGTTTGGTCATGGTGTATTATCCTGAGGATGATTTTCTGTAATCTGTTTGCTAATATTTTATTTAAGCTTTTTGTATCAATATTCATTAGGGAAATTGGTCTATAATTTTCTTTCTCTGTTTTCATCCTACCTGGTTTAGGAATCAGCACCATATTTGTGTCATAAAAAGAATTTAGTGGGACACCTTCTTTCCCGGTTTTTTCAGATAGTTTGCATAGTATTGGAATTAATTGTTCTTTAAATGTTTGATAGAATTCACATGTAAATCCATTTGGCCCTGGAGCTTTTTTCTTAGGGAGCTGATTAATAGCTTGTTCTATTTCCTTTTCTAAAATGAAACTACTTAAGTAGTCTATTTCCTTTTCTGTTAATCTGGGCAATCAATATTTTTGTAGATATTCCTCCATTTCACTTAGATTATCAAATTTATTGACATAAAGTTGGGCAAAATAACTCCTGATTATTGCTCTAATTTCCTCTTCATTGGTGGAAAGTTCTCCTTTTTCATTTTTGAGACCAGCAATTTGATTTTCTTCTTTCCTTTTTCTAATCAAATTAACTAAAGGTTTGTCTATTTTGTTGGTTTTTTCATAAAACCAACTCTAAGTTTTATTTATTAATTCAATAGTTTTCTTATTTTTAATTTTATTAACCTATCATTTTATTTCCAGAATTTCAAATTTGGTATTTAATTGAGGGTTTTTAATTTGTTCTTTTTCTAGTTTTTTTAGTTGTAAGCTAAATTCATTGATCTTCTCTTTCTCTATTTTATGCAAGTAAGCATCTAGAGATATTAAATTTCCCCTAATAATTGCTTTGGCTGCATCTCACAAATTTTGGTATGTGGTGTCATTATTGTCATTCTCTTAGATGAAATTATTGTGCCTATGATTTGTTGTTTCACCTCTTCATTCTTTAGGATTAGGTTATTTAGTTTCCAATTAATTTTTGTTCTATTTTCCCCTGGCCTTTTATTGCATGTGATTCAAACCCTATTTGCATTGGTGAAAATTAAATCTTAACGCTCCTTACTGTTTAAGGAGTACTAGAAATCATAGCTGTGCAGTATAGTACTGTGTTGGATTGTGATCTCATATATGTAATCAAGAAGCTGCTGCTAGTGCTTCCCAAAGCAACCTCTTAATACCACAAATGTTTTACATTATGACTTTGGATACATAGGCCAAGAAAGGACTCTAGAGCTAGTAAGAAATTGATTTTACTGGCTACAGATGCCACCAAGACATATAAACTTATGCCAGGTAGATATTAAAAAAATACTACCTAATGTTTCTTATTTGGAGCATATAAATACTAGCAAATGTTTGGAACTTTTCTGTATTGACTTTCTATTCTTAGAAAGAGGTGGTAGAACTATGAGTTATGTTTTGATGGAGATTGATGGGACATTCCCAATCAGAAATCCCAAATCAACTACAATTGCTAAAGTGTTATGGGAAAAAGCATTTTTCAGTATAAGGATTCCCTTCCAGGATTCATTCTGAGCAAGATAGAAACTTTGAGAACAATCTCTTGAAGGAATTGTTGGCCTTGGTAGTTATCCAAAAGTCTAGGATGACTCCTTGCCATCCTCAAGGAGCCCCTCAGCCTGAATATTTTAGTTATATACTTTTAAACATCTTGGGAATCTTGAGCCAAGAACAAAAAACTCAGTGGAATTTTTTGTATGCATGTATCATTTTTATTATATACATACAATTCTATCATGAGTGATCTTACAGGCTGTATATCATACCTCCTAATGTTTAGGTGAGAACCATGCCTTCCTGATGACTTGTGTCTTGATATCTCAGTTGAAGAAGGTAATGCACTTACATTCAATTTATCTCTTGGCTGAAAGAAAAGTTAAAAGATGTCTGCCAACTAGCCCAAAAGAATTGTGAAAGAAGTAAAAGATGATGCAAAATCATGGTGTCAAGGCTTTCAGTAAGGAGAATGAGTTCTTTTGAGGAACTTGGGCATTCAAGGAACTCACAAGTTAACTGACAAACAGAAAGCTAATCTTTAGAAGAAAACTTGCTTGTTTACAAAATGATCCCAGTACATTTTACTTTCAAAATATGTGGGATGCCTAGAAAATCACCTTTATTTTAAAACATTGATATTTGCATTTAGATTGTATAAATAACAGGTTTTGAGTTTTACTCAGCTGATCTTTGCAAAGAACTGCAAAGAGTTTTTAACCTTGTAGAACAATGTAACTTATTTGCATAAGGATCTTCTCATTGGCAAAGATTCAATTTAAAACAGTAAATTTCCATTTCAAGAAAACCTATATAATAAAATCTATATGTTATTTTCAAAACTGCCCAGCTTTTCTTTGCTTTCTTGTTTTTTCTTTTGTTCTTTGCTGTGCACTTTTTACTTTATTTCCCTCCCCCTCTCCCCACCCCAAGAAGGCTATAATTAAATGTGGATACACATATCTATAAACATACACATATACATTCATGCACATACATGTAAGACCATCATGTAAGACCATACTATGCTTATTTCCATCTCTCATGTATTTCTCTGAAGGTGAATAGCATCTTTCTTCATAGGTTCAAATCTTTTCTTGTTTTTCTGAATCAACCAGTGTATTGTTTCCTTTACCACAACAGTATTCCACTCCAATTACATCCTATCTGAGAGATTGCTTGTGAAACTTTTTTTCCCCTAATTTTCTGCAGTCCTTCTATTCTTGGCTCCTTACTGTTTAAGGAGTACTAGGTTCTATTTATACAAAAAGATTTTAATTTAAAATAATCAAATTTTTTTTTTGCACTTCAACAATGCTCTTACTTTGTAATGTGGTGTAAGGTCTGAGGAATCTGCTTCCTTTACATCCCTTTTCTTGGTTTCTTTGAAGTTCCTGACCTTTTATCTTTCAAAAACATTTATTTTTTCTAACTCAGTAAAATACATTTTTAATAATTTAATTAGGATGACATTGAATAAATAGATGAGTTAGGTAAAATTGTCCTTTTAAAAATTATGTGGCTTTACCTACCCATGAATAAATTTTACTTTATTTCTTTAATTCTGAGTTTATTTCTATAAAAAGTGTTTTATAAACTATTTCTAGTTATATGAAAAGGTGCTCTCCATTCTGGAGAGCAATCTGGAACTATGCTCAAAAAGTTATCAAACTGTGCATACCCTTTGATCCAGCAGTGTTTCTACTGGGCCTGTATCCCAAAGAGATCTTAAAGGAGGGAAAGGGACCCACATGTGCAAAAATGTTTTTGGCAGCCCTCTTTGTAGTGGCTAGAAACTGGAAAATGAATGGATGCCCATCAATTGGAGAATGGCTGAATAAAATATGGTATATGAATGTTATGGAATATTATTGTTCTGTAAGAAACGACCAGCAGGATGATTTCAGAGAGGCCTGGAGGGACTTGCATGAACTAATGCTGAGTGAAATGAGCAGAACCAGATCATTATACACAACAGCAACAAGACTATATGATGATCAATTCTGATGGACATGGCTCTCTTCAACAATGAGATGATTCAAACCAGTTCCAATTGTTCAGTGATGAAGAAAGCCATATAAACCCAGAGAGAGGGATCTGAATGTGGACCACAACATAACATTTTCATTCTCTCTATTGATGTTTGATTTCTTTATATTTTCCTTCTCAGGTTTTTTTTTTCTTGTAGATCCGATTTTTCTTGTACAGCAAGATAACTGTATAAATATGTATACACATATTCAATTTGTCAAGTATTTCAACATAATTAATGTGTATTACACTATCTGCCATTTAGGGGAGAGGGTAGAGGGAAGTAGGGAAAATTTTGTAACAGAAAGCTTTGCAAGGGTCAATGTAGAAAAATGCATATGTTTTGCAAATAAAAAACTTTTAAAAAGTGTCTTATAATTATGCTCACATGATTCATCTGTTTTGGCATGTGATACACTCAGATATTTTATACCACCTAGATATTTTAAATGATCTAAAACAATATTCAATAGAATTGCTAGCAAGTAGTGTTCTTTCTCTATTTTTTCACTTTTGGTTAAATCTATTTTAACTTTAACTTTAACTGAGATCATGATTACTATCCCTACTTTTTTGCATAATAAATTCTACTCCTACCGTTTGTTTCACCTTTGTGTGCATCTCTCATTTGTATAACTTCTTCAAATAAACACATAGTTGAATTCAAATTTTTAACCTGCTAACTATGTGTATTTTGTGGGTAAATTCATCCCATTCACATTGTAAGCTACAATTACTTGTGTATTCCTTCTTCCTATTCTCACTATCCTTCTCACCCTATTTACCCAAACTTTCTTCTTCTGCTTTACTTTTACCCATTATCTCGCCATTCTATTCTATAACCTATCAGTTCCTCTAAAAAGTCCCTCCCTTATCCTCTCCCTTCACCCTAATCCCTTGTACTTTTTTAAAAATTATTTTTAGTTATATTTGCTGAGGCAATTGGGGTTAAGTGACTTGCCCAGGATCACACAGCTAGGAAGTATTAAGTGTCTGAGATTACATTTGAACTCAGGTCCTCTGACTTCAGGGCTGGTGCTATCTATATCCACTGCACCACCTAGCTGCCCCCAATCCCTTCTCAACCCAGCTTCCCCAAATCCTCCCTTCTTCCCCAGCTTGTTTGTTGATTCTGAGGAGTCCACATGGAGGTATATGTACTTCATTTAGGCTGAACCTCCATCCCTAGAGGTCCAGTCTTTCCTGGAGTCTTCTCAAATTGTTTAGGAGGACAATTTATTTGCCCAGTGTTTATTTCTGCTGCTCTGAGATGATATTCTTTTTTTTTTTTTTTTTTTTTTTTGGAGGAAACTTGGAAAGCTGAAAGTTTTCTGACCTACTCCTCAAATCTTCAGGCAGATCTTCCCATTTCTAATCTTTTTCTCTCTAATCCAAATCCTCATAACCACTGCCAAAATTACCTTTTTAATGTATAGAACTGGTCATGTCGCTAGCATTAAAACAGTATTTTATTTCCTTGTTGCTTCCTAGATAAAATTCTTATCTTTCCTGGAATCATTTAAAACACAACTTGGATGCTACCTCTTTTTTTCCTTAGCCTACTATTTTGCAACTCTACAATACATTTATTATGTAATTTGTATTATGATTGCCTGTGCTATGCCTTATTTCTATGGTAGACTGCAAACTGCACAGGGGCAAGGATCATATCTAAATTTTGCATTTATCTCAATATATAGCTTAGCACTTATTCATGAAGAACAGACTAAATATTCCTTAAAAGAATGTATAAATGAATACCAGTGGTGTGCTGGAACTATCTAATAATTACATCTATTTTTATTATGAGCTTTATACCTCAGAAATCAGAAATGCTACCAGTCGAGATTTGATTTATTTTTTTGCTGATTGTCTAGACTTAAGAATATGAAAGAGAAAATGTTAAAAATACAGATTGAACTTAAAAATGTGTTGTGTACTATTTTTTTGTTGCTGAGAACCAATTATTAAAGATTTATCAGCATACTCTTGATAGAAAGGAAACATTTTTTTTCTATGCTCCACAAGAAAAATCTATTTTACTTTGTCCTACTAGAATAAAATAGCATTTAACATTGGCTTTCTTCTCATAGGTTACCTTGAGTCTTAAGATCTAGTATAAAAACACTCTTCAACCCAGTGATGCCAGTATTGGATCTGTAACACACAGTCATAAAAAAAAATAAAAGGACCCATATTTGCCCAAAAATATCCATAATGGTTCTTTTTGGAATAGCAAAGAATTGAAAACTGATGGGGTGCTTATTAAGGGGAGAATGGTTCTATTGTTACCTCCCAGGTAAAATGATGAAGGGGCCAGTTTCAGAGAAACTTCAGAAGACATACATGAATTTATCCAAGTGAAGTGAGCAGAAGCTAGAAAACAATGTATATAATAGCAATATTTCTGTAAAGAGAAGCAATTTTCAAAGATGTTAGAAAACAAAGACTCCTATATACTCATGATGATTGCAGAGATACTCATAATGAAATATTCTGCCTATCTCTTGACAGGGAAGTGATGAACTCAGAGTGTAGATTGAGCAACTTTATTATTTTATTTTGACATGACCAATGCTGTAATATATTTTATTTTGTAATAGGGAGTTGTTTTTCTTTCTTTTTTCAATGGTATGGGGGTGGGTGGGAGAATGGTAATACATATTTTTTGTTGGTTGAAAAACATATTTTTTTTTGTAAAAGGCAGAAGCAGAAGGGAGAGAACTACATTTTACCTGTATTTATTATCATCTTTTCTTGAGATAAGATATTTGTATAGGTAGAATTGGAAGGCTCAAAACATGGTTGAAATCTACTTGAAAATGTAAATCTTTTAGGAATTTGCTACTTAGACAAGGATTCAAGCATTGAGGATATGTGGGCCATTATGAATTTGCATTTGTTTTTCAGTGACAGCTACAGTGAAGTTGCATATGTGATGCACTTACCCAAAAATCTGCTTTAATTAAACAAAGCTGTATAAGTTCCTATTAAATAATTTTTACTTCTGCTTAATTTAATCATTAAAGTAAGTTGAAATTCCTTATGTGAAAATGTATCATTTTAAAATGGAAAAATTCAGAAGTTAAAATGGTATTATGCTCACATACTAACACCAGAGGGCACTGTAAAATTAAATGGGCCTCAGTAAAATATAGGAGTAAAGGTTTATTAAGTTACTGGATCTGATTACAGTATACATTACATATTAAAATAATTGGCAGTAGCATATGTCTTGTAAAGTATTTTAATATAAAGCACAACCAGATTTTAAATGCCAGTAAGAAAATATTAGAACATAGACCATAGTTAAGCTTTCTTGAAATAAACTTCACTACTGCTAAACTTCATGCTGCTAGAATTCTCATCTAGAATTCTTCTTGGTCCTTTTAGGTTCTCACCACTAACTATGGGGTATATAAGCTGTGGGTATCAAAAGTGCAACAAAATTTGCATTTACAAGTATTCCTGGCTACAACTGTTGTGAAACTTCTAAGTAGTTTACATAAAGCTTCATCTGTCTGAAACTAGCAGAAACCAAAAGAAAACAAAGACTAAAAATCTTGTCCAAAATTTGAACACATTTACATTTCAAACTCCCCAAACAATTTATTTGTCTTAACGTCACTTCTTTCCATGATTACCTTTTCAATTAACTTTTTAAAAAATATTTTGTTTCATAGATGGATTTTTAAGTGGAAATCGTATACTCATTGATCTAGGATCTTAGGGACACAAAAATGCAGGTAATGTATAGGAATTATTCAGTAAACTTAGCATTTAAAATTCAGTATATGTCTTATTTTTGTTTCTGGTAAGCATATAGTTATAAGAGCTCTAAAAGTTCCTTTTATAGGAATGCCCAAGGGCATAAAATTAAGAGTGTATTGTCCTGCTTTCAGAGGCAGTTTGCTTCTGCATATATTAACCTAGAGACTAACTGTCGCCTTTCTATTGAATTAGAGCTATATTTTTGACAAGTATGACAGCTGTATCATCACTTTAATCACCAACAATCCACTGTGTTTCTTTATGCTAATAAATAAAACATCTTGTGTTAAATATTTCCTAGTAAGCAATAGGAGATCTATAATCTCCACCCTATATGTTATGAAGTAAAATAATACAACGATAATAAAACCAAATCAAATCATGTCTAGGAGTTTTATAGACAACTAATAGCAGCAATTGCAAAGTGCACATCAGATACCAATTGAAGGCTGCATTTCTCTTTAATATAATGTACTATGCATATTTCACTGTCTCATGATATCAAATGAATTTAACAAGATGATTATGTTGGTCAAATTACTTAGTAAGTTCTTTTAAAAGTGGCTTTTAAGCTTATTATAACTTTTAATGGTGCAATTTGTTAAAAGATTTTAGAATCCTGACTACATGCATGTATGACAGGGATATGTGTTTTGTTGTAATGTTCTATTTTTTTAAACCTCTTTCTGGTTTATGAAAATCGAAAGAAAAACTCTCACTGAAGAATAACTCTTCACAGTTCATTTCTCATTCTCAGTTACATAAAGTGATATAATTGTCAAATATTGACTAAAGTTAATATTTTTCTAAGTTCTTATGGAAAAGGAACATGATAATATGTTGAACTTGAGTTTAGGAAAGCTAGGTTCAAATATATTTATTTAAAGCTGGGCGCTAGGCGGCTTGATAATGTGTAGAGTGCTGAGACTGGAGTCATGGAGATTCATCTTTCTGAGTTCAAATGACTTCAGACACTTGTGTATGACCTTGGGCAAGTCACTTAACCTTCTCTGCCTCAGTTTCCTCATCTGTAAAATGAACTGGAGAAGGAAATGAAAAACCACTCCAATATCTTTGCCAAGAAAACCCCAAATGGGCATGACTAAAATGACTTAACAACCACCTTCCTAGCTAGATGGCTCTCTGAGCCTCAGTCTCTTGATGAGTAAGACAGCAATGAAAATAATAATGCCCATTTCATAAGATTTACTGTATGTGTTACAGTGCTTTGCAAATCTTAAAGTGCTACATAAATGTTAGTTATTGTATTTTATTGCCATATCAAGAAGTCCTGATGATTTCTTCCTAAGACATTAGATGAGCCATAGCTCTTTGTATGTGTATGACATAGATGTCAGACATTTTTATTGCCTTTTAAATTTTTAAAAACTATTAATTGATTCATTTCTAAACTATCAGATTGAAACTTATTTAAAATTGAAAAACATGTGGAAACAAAATCGGGATTTATAAGAAAATTCTATGAATTAAAATTATCATTCTTATAATCTTTGTTATCTTTCTTTGTTGATATTACAATTTTATATTTATTGATTAGATTTACTCATTTTGGAGAAGATTTACCTCAAATAAAATTTTAAAACAAGACTACAGTATTTTATCCACTTATACCTAATGTGTTTGTTTTAATTATTTACAAGGTAGTTCAAAATTATTTTAAATTCATAATTATTCTTAATTTAGAGACTCACCATTCTTTACAGTATGACTTCCTTTTATTTTATTTCACAACTTTCCCATTGATATTCTTCTTAATTGAAAAGCAGAATTCAAAAGCTAGAGAAGAAATCTTGGAGTTATCCTAGTGAATGTAGTTTTTGATAATTAAATTGACTTAATTTTTAATATTCATTTATTAGAGAGTCTCAAGTAGATAGAATGGCTAGAATAATGACTGGCAATCAGGGAAGCTAGATTCTGTTCCCTTCTCTGTCCTTGACTTACCAAATGACCCTCACAATGTCCCTTAACCTCTCTGGGCCTATTTTCATAGCTCAGAAATGAGAATAACAACTCTTACAACCTCTTCCTCAGGGTTGTTATGAGGCTTAATGAGATAATAGGCCAGATTCTCATTTTCTTGCTTATTGTCTTCAAAGTACATTCCAGGTAGGGGGCAAAGTAAATGAAGAATCTGGAGGAGTGCTTGTATTATGATCTCTGGGTGAAAGACACTACAGAACAGTGTTATTTAATTTTTCTGCTTTCTTTCAATGACTGTAACATTCACAATCCTCTCTAAACCCATCAACCACAAAAATTTAATTAGATATTATATCTCCTTGGTTTAAAATAGTATTTAATTTTACATAATATGTTCAGCCAAAATATTAAGATTCCCTAAACAGAAATGTTCCCTCTATTTTTTCCCCAGGGCTTTTATTTCAATTTTTGGGGAAGTTTTTAAAAAAATATTCTCCTTTAAGTATGATTTCAGCAATTTCCCTTTGTGAAACATCACTAACTCCCCCATTACCATTACTTAATTGAAGATGTAATCCCTACTTAGTGACTTTGCAGTCTCACAGATATCAATTGCTGCAAACAGTAAATATTAACATTCCAGTTAAATTTGCACTGACTCTTATTCCTTTCTCCCCACAAATTGTCTTCCTGCTCCTTGGAGTGTCGTCTGAAGTGAGATTATATTAACTGTGTCTTATATGAGACTTGGAGAGGTTGAGTTGAAATTAATGTGCAAATCTCCTTTTCACTTGTGGGTAAATGAACAACTGATCTTTGGGCTATGGAAAGGTACTGTAGAAAACCACAGATATAAGAGGGAGGGACAAATAAGGAGGATCCAATGTGTCCAGAGTTAAAGTTTTCATTGCTCAGAGGTTTTTTCTTCTTTAGTGACTCTCCTCTACTTCTCCAAAACACATGTACATTGAGTAACAGCAGTCTCCAAAATCCAGCTCTCAAACCTTTTGAATAAAAATCAGAGGCTGGACAATAAGTATATGAGTCAAAAAGCAATGAGTATATGTGTCAAAAAGCAAATTAGAAGCTCCCTTCCTGGGACAGGAAATCTTGCTAGAACTACAGTCCAGAGTCTTTAGGTTCCCTTCATTCCACATAATACTGGAATTTGGCAGGGTTTTTTTCCCCTTGTGTTAAGGAAATTTGCTTTTGTCAAAGCTGTCAACTTCCAAGGAGAACAGTAAAGAAAGATAGGTACAACAGGATATATTGAAGTATCTGAATGGAAAAAAAGAAAAGAGGAAAAAAAAAATTGGCTCCTAACTTCTAAGAATCATGTGCTATGACTTTGAAAAGACTATAGAATAGTCACTAGATGCCGGGCGTTTTTTTTGAGGAGAAAGGGGGTATTTGTTGTTTTTGTGGGTGTTTGTTTTTGTTTTGTCTTGGTCTTGAGGGTGTTTTTTTTGTTTGTTTGTTTGTTTTTGTTTTTTTGTTTTTTAATGCATGTGTGATGTTAAAGGCATTTTCACAAGAAGCTCTCACTTTCCAAATTACAGCAGAGGGCACTAGAGACTGTGTCACCACTAAGCCAGTGAAAGACTGTTGAGATGGCGAAAATCTTTGCTTTTGGAAAAGCTTGTATTTGATTTGCTAACTTTTTAGTACAAACATCTGGCCTGAGAGATTTAGAAAATATCTTCAATAGTGGGGTTTTTTGTACATTAGACTACTTCAATGATTTTCTTTCTGTAACATATAACTAGTAAAATTATATTGCTCTAGAAATATAATTCCTTTTAATTCTAATATCTGGAACACATATATTTATCAATCTATATTCTCATAAATCTATACACATTTATATAAATGTGTCATTTTATGTCATTTAGAAACAAGACTAGTGAGATTACATCATGACATGTTAATAATCTCAGAACATCTATAGCACCGGTCCTGATGATCTTAAGGGGTTTTAAAAACATCTTTGATATCAACACCCCATGAGGAAGTTGGTATTATTTTCCTTTTACAAATGGGTAAACTAATACATGGAATGGCAAGAATATTTGCTAAAGATCACAAAATAAGTGGTAAATGAATTAATTTTGAAACAGATAATTTTAGGAGAAATAAATTTGGGAGTTATCTGGTCCAACTCTACTGGGGCAGATAGATGGCCTAGGGTGGTACAGTGAATAGAGCTCAAATTGGACTTCATACATTTGCTAGCTGTGTAACTAACTGGCCAAGTCATTTAACCCTACTGACCTTTGTAGAAGGAAATGGCAAATTACTCTAGTATCTTTGCCAAAAAAAAAAAAAAAATCCCAATATGACTGAAAATGATTAAACAGCAACAACCCAACCCCTTTCATTACAGAGATGAGGAAACTGAGCCCCAGAACATGGATTATATTTTCTTTTTATATCTCCATCCTTTAGCACAGATACTTAAATGTTTGTGAATTGATGGAAATTTGACTAGCCAAAGGTCACAGGTAACATCAGAGGTAGGATTTGAACACAATTCCTGTGACTTCAAGGATACTTCTTTCCACTGTGCATTAAAAAAAAAAAATCATAAAGCCCTAGGGCTGATAGAAACCTTAGAAATCACCTTATCAAACTTATTGTTGCTAAATAGTTATTTTAGTCGTCTGATTCTGTCCATTTGGCATTTCTTGGCAAAGATGCTGGAGCAGTTTGCCATTTCCTTCTTCAGCCCATTTTCCAAATAAGGAAACTGAGACAAAGTGGGTTAAATGATTTTCCAAGATTCATACAACCAATAAGTATCTGAGGCTGGATTGGAACTCAGTAAAATGAATGTTTCTGACTTCAGGTTTGGGGCTCTTATCCATTGTGCCATCTTGTCAAACATCAGGTGCTAATTATAATAATAATAAAAACCAGGAATTCTGCCAATCAATCCCTTATTCTAATCACTAGATATGAATTCTTTTAATTTGTTAATCAAAAGAACATTTAGCACTGACACAATTAACAAAGTTTACTATTAAAGTGACACTTAGTGAAAATTATGAGATCATTATGTTTTGTAGAGGAAACTATATAAACATTCCAGAAACTTGAGAATCACATATCAGAAAATTTTTTTCTATAACTTAACATGCCAAAAAAGATTTACCCAATGAAGTTCCTTTCCTTTTTTAGTTTCTTTAGGATATGTTGGTCACATACACACAGAAACATTTAATGATTCAGATAGTCTTTTGATTTATTCATATGAGATTGAGCTGGCCCTGTCCAGGTCCTAGAAATTTGGATCTGGAGGAAGGAACTATATCCAAGTAATTCAAAAGAGGCAAGTCAAAAGTCAGTCTTAGGATTTCCCCTATGGAGTATGTGACAGGACTAGGACATTGGTATTGTAGTAACTAGCATTCATATGGCACTTTGAGGTTTGTATTTATTTTATTTTATTTTTTGATCCTCACAACAACCCTAGGAAATGGGAATTATCATTACCTCCACTTTACAGATGAGGAAACTGAGGCTAAGTGATTTACCCATGGTCACACAGTTAATAAGTATCTTAGACATTATTCGAACTTAGGTCTTCCTTCACTATTTACTTACCTGTTGAACTGGCTCACTATTATCTAATCTTTGTTGGTGAAGTATTTATTTGAAGCATGTGGCCTTGTTGCTATTGCTAAGATCTAGAAGGATATACACATTAGCTTTCATTAATCCAATCCATCTCTGACAGAAAAGCATGTGAGAGAGAGAGAGACAAAGAGACAGAGACAGAGACAGGCAGACAGACGGAGAAGGAAGGAGAAAGGGAGGGAGGAAGGTAGGAAGAAAGAGAGAAAATAGAGCCATCTGATATTAGAACAGGTTTCTATGGCTATGGTGTGCCATCTTTCTACCTGATAAGATTAGTTTGTAATGATTTTTTCCCCTGAGGCAATTGGGATTAAGTGACTTACCCAGGGTCACATAGCTAGGAAGTATTAAGTGTTTGAGGCCAGATTTGAACTCAGGTCCTCCTGACTTCAGGGATAGTGCTGTATCCACTGCACCACCTAGCTGTCCCAATGATTTCTTAATAGTCAAAGTTTTAGCCATTTAAATCAATCAGCAAATACTTATTGAATATTCCTTGTACAGGATAGATAGATATTTTCCCCACAAAATATTTTAGATCCATCTTGTGGGATGGACTGGATAATCTTGATTCAGAAAAAGCATTTTTATAAATGTTATCGAAAACACAGCCATATCCTTTACTTTAGGTAGCTTACCATGTAACCATTCATATAATGCTAAATATGTCTTTTTGTTATTAGTATATCAATAAACATCATCTGTGTCATGAAAAAAAAAAGAAAATGGAACCATCCTTTGACTAGAAATCCTTGGAAATACTCATGCCTTTTTTTTTTTTTTTTTTTTTTTTTTTTTTTTGCAAATTCTATAATAGAGACGAGAAAAATACTGACTGATCTTGGTATTGGCAGGATTAATAGGTAAAAATTGGGGTGTGGGAGGAGTAACTTGCAACTCTAAAGGAACTAGGGAATTTTTCCAGTATTTTCTACAGTCTTACAAGAAGATCATATATTATACAACTTGAGGGTTCTATTTGTGAGGATTTTTTTGGAAACCATATTTCCTTCAGTTTGAGATAAAACATACCTTGGCTTTCTCTGGAGCAAAGAACCTATTTCATTGACTCACTCAAGGAAAGAGATGGACCCAGTTGAATTTCAGAGCACTTTTGTTTTGACCAACCCATAAGTTACATGATGGATAATCAGAGATCTTGAGGGAGCCCCTTAGTATCTTCTCTAACTCTTCCATTGCATCAACAGGATTATTCAGTCTGTACCAGTCTGTGGATAGTAACAGAAATGTTCATAAAGACCAGAATTTAGGTCTTTCTGACTCCAAGTCTAAAACCTGGCCTTAAACATTTTACTAGCTGCATAATACCAGCCAATTCACACTTCTGACTGCCTCAATTTTCTAGATTGAGAAATGGAGATAATGGGGCACCTACTTCATAGGGTCATTGTGGGTTATATGTAGTTAACATATGTAAAGTGCTTTGCAAACCTTAAAACACTATTTAAATATTCTTTCTCTGTGTCTCTGTCTTTCTCTGTCTCTGTCTCTATCTTTCTCTCTGTCTTTCTCTCCCTCTGTCTCTCCTCTCTGTCTGTCTCTCTGTCTCTTTTTTCTCTCTTTCTGCTTATCTCTATCTCTCTTTTTCCTTTCTTCTCTCCCTTTCTCTCCTGTTTCCGTCCATATCTCTCTTTCTTCTTCCCCTTTCTCTTTCTCTATTTGAAATATATACACACACATGCATAAACATATATAGGTAGATTAGATCAGAGTTTCTTAAACTTTTCACCCAAGAAATTTTTATATGACCCCAGGTACATAGGTATATAAAATACTTTTCCTGACAAAAAAAATCATAATTTTATGACACCCCTCACATTCTTTTATGAGACAGGGTCAGGACCCCACAGTTTTAAGAAGCTGGGGATTAGATTAGATTAGATTAGTATTAGATTAGAATTAGTCAATAAGGTACATTCTACTTTAAATGTTTGCAGTGTATTAGATCATCATCTAACCCATTTGCTTTTTTAATTTCAGGAACAAATAGAATTTGAGCATGACACAACCCTTTCCAAATACAATCAGCTTGATCATTCACTAGTATACAATAGGGCTGAATCATCTGCTGACTCTATTGCTAATAACAAAGCCAAGAATGATTTGTCTATGTGAACTTGGGGGAAGGTAGCCAGAACTATTGGTCTCAGAATATATCTGTGAAATTGGATATTTTTTTTGCCAGAGATGCCATACCAGGTGGGACTCAGATCTTTCTTAAAGTACCTTGAATATGAGGTGATAGGAAATGTATCCAGAGCAGGTTTTATTCATTAATTTTATTTGCAATGTCTTCTCTTCCTTTGGCTTTCTAAACTATCCTGACCTCCCTTACTGCTGATAACTTATGAGCCACTATCTACATGTTTTTGGAATTATTTTTAAATTTTTACTCCTACTCCCTTAAGCTTGCCAGAGATGTTTGCTACTGTCATAGAGAATGTTCAGAGAGAAGTTCAAATGCAAGAGAGATTCCCTCTCATGGGTGAGGCCCTCCAGATGAACTTTTTTGTAGATGCCAACTCACCTGGACAATTGCAGACCATTTTCAAACACTCAAATTCTCAGAGAACAAAAAAACCAGGTAGATGAAGAATGCCTATTCATTTATGGTATGTAGTTGGATGGCTAGTTGATTGAGCTTATCCATCAGTACATTTATCTTGGACAGACATATAGATAGACAATGAGCTTTAGCTGGACCTATAATTGAAAAAGGGGAAGAGTGCAAATTGGATTCCATTAGAAGTTGCAAAGCATTTTCAAAAACAAAAGTCCATTTTTCTAACACCAGTATTCTTCCAGAAATATTATAGAGTTATAAATCATGGAATACCACAATATTAGAGTAATTCAAAATTGCAGGTTATCCAAAGATCAATAAAGATATGCATGGTGGACATAAATAGGCTGGATCATATTAGCAATGATAAATGGTGGGTGGGAAATAATATAAAAATATCACCAAAGAAATATATGATTGGAAAAGGAAATGGGTTAGTCACGTGGTAAGAATCAGAATTCTGTGCTGGTATGGTGCAGTGGATAGAATGCTGGGCTAGAGTCAGGAAGACCTAAGTTTAAATCTAACAATAACTAGCTGTGTGACTCTGGGCAAGTCCTTTAACCCTATTTGCCTCAGTTTTCTCATCCGTCAAATGAGCTGGAAAAGGAAATGGCAAATCATGCCAGGGTCTTTGTCAAGAAAACCCCAAATGGTTCACAAAGGGCCGACTGAACAACAACAATCAGAAAGCCTTTAGAATAATGATTGGATCAATAAGTGGTCAAAGGATGTGAACAGACACTTTTCAGATGAAGAAATTAAAACTATTTCTAGTCATATGAAAAAGTGCCCCAAATCACCATTGATCAGAGAAATGCAAATTGAGACAACTCTGAGATACCACTACACACCTGTCAGATTGGCTAAAATGACAGGAAAAGATAACAATGAATGTTGGAGGGGATGTGGGAAAACTGGGAAGGACACTGATACATTGTTGGTGGAACTGTGAATGGATCCAGCCTTTCTGGAGAGCAATTTGGAACTATGCTCAAAAAGTTATCAAACTGTGCATACCCTTTGACCCAGCAGTGTTTCTGTTGGGCTTTTATCCCAAAGAGATCTTAAAGGAAGAAAAGAAGGTGCAAGAATGTTTGTGGCAGCCCTTTTTGTAGTGGCTAGAAACTGGAAACTGAATGGATGCCCATCAATTGGAGAGTGGCTGAATAAATTATGGTATATGAATGTTATGGAATATTATTGTTCTGTAAGAAAAGACCAACAAGATGATTTCAGAGATGCCTGGAGAGACCTGCATGAACTGATGATGAGCAAAATCAACTGAACCAGGGCAACAAGAAGACTATATGATGATCAATTTTTACGGATGTGACTCTCTTCAACAATGAAATGTTTCAAACCAGTTCCAATTGTTCAGTGATGAAGAAAGCCATACACACCCAGAGAGAGGCCTGTAGGATCTGAGTGTGGACCAACATAGCATTTTCACACTTTCTATTGATGTTTGTTGGCATTTTGTTGTTTTCAGGTTTTTTTTTCTTTCTAGATGCAATTTTTCTTGTGTAGCAAGATAACTGTATAAATATGTATACATATATTGGATTTGTCATATATTTTAACATAGTTAACATGTATTGGGCTACCTGCCATCTAGGGGAGAGGGGAAGGGGAAGGAGGGAAAATTTGGAACAAAGTTTTGCAAGGGTCAGTGTTGAAAAATTACCCATGCATATGTTTTGCAAATAAAAAGCTTTAATAAAAAAAAGAATAATGATTGGACCCCTGTAAAAGACTTATGGGATGGCATGGACAAGAGTAGCACAGGAGAAAAAGACATGGATTTATACCAATTGATGGAGTACTTTAATCAATCAGGGAACAAGCATTTATTAAGTATTTATTATGGTAAATCTGGGAATACAAATAAAAATGAAATTAGTAAATTAAGAAGGTAACAAGCATTACTAAGTGATTATTTTCTGCCAGATACCATTGGTGTTACAAAAAAAGGAATTCACTTTTAAATGGGGGAGATAACATAAATAACAATGCACTTATATACACAGAGTAGATAAAAAGTTATCTTGGAGGAAAGTCACTGAGTGGGAAAGGGGGAGTTACCAGATTTATCATTCTACAGAAGATAAGAGTTTGAATTAAGTCTTGAAGGAAGTGCAAAGACATGGAGATGGGAAATGCAGCATTATGTGTGAGAAACAGAAAGTAAGCCCATGTAGCTCGAATGTAGAGTGTGTGGAGGAGAGTACTGTTGAAGGAGTCAGGTTGTAACAGGTTTTTAAATGCCAGTTAGGAGACTATATTTGATCTACGAGATAATCAGGGAGCTAGTAGAGTTTTAAGTGGCAGGGCAAAAGGGATTTTGGAGCTGGTTGTCAAAGTGGATAGACTGCTGGGCCTGAAGCCAGGAAAACCTCCATTCAAATCCAACCTCAGACACTAACTGTATGATCCTGGGTGAGTCACTTATTCAGTATCCTTATCTGTCTGGAGAAGAAGATGGCAAACCACTTTAGCATTTTTGCCAAGAAAACTCCAAATAGGGTCATTAAATCCTGTATGACTGAAACAACTGAAAAACAATGGAGGGGATGTGAGAGGATCTATGTTTTACAAAAACCATTTTGACCACTGAAGGGAGGATGGATTGGAGAAGAAAAAAGACATGAGAGAAGACAATGAGAAAGATGTTAACAATAGCCCTGGCAGGCAGCGACAGGACAGTTATGTACCAGGGCAGTTGTGAGTGGAGAGAAGGCAGGCATTCAAGAACTGTTGTAAAGGTTGGGCTGATGAGACCTGACACCAAACTGGATATATATAGAGATCTGAGAATCATCTACTTTGAGATTATCTTTGAATTTGTGGGAGCTGATAAAATGAGCAACAACAATAGTATAGAGGGAGAGGGGGACCAGGACAGAACTTCGAAGGACACCTAATATTAGTGGATGTGACATGGATTGAGATCCAACAAAGGAGAAAGGGAAGGAGTGAGCAAAGAGGGTGAAGGGAAACCAGGAGGAAATAGCCTCATAAAAATCTAAAGAAGAAAGATTAACTAGGAGGAAATGGTGATCAACAGTGTGCAACCTGCAGAGATCTAAAAGATCTGAGAAAAGATCCTTAGATTTGGCAATCAAGTGAAGTTGGGTAACTATGAAGAAGATAGTTTCCATTGAATGAAGAGGTTGGAAGCCAGATTGCAGAGAGCTTAGAGTCAAGCAAGAGGAAAGAAAGTGGAGGTATCTTGTGTAGATGACTTTCTCAGAGTTTAGTCAATCAGGAAAGGAAAGATATAGTAAATATTCTAGCTAGTCCAGAGGGTTGGATTCAAGTAAGGCTTTTTGTTTTGTTTTAAGAATGAGGTAGACATGGGCCTATTTTTAGGCAGCAGAGAAAATCCAGTAGATTTCGAAGATTAGAGCAAGAGTGGAGAAAACATTTCCTGTTTTCAGAGAGCTTACATTCTAATGAGAGAGACAAGAAATACCTATGAATGTATATAAACATGATAAAGTAGATACAAGATCATCTTAAAGGGGAAGGCTTTAATAGCTGTCTAGGGAAGAAAAGGAAATTAGGAGGGAACCAGAAATGATTTCCTGCAGAATGAAATTATATATCCATTGAAGTGTTTATACATAAATATATAGGTATATAGGTTTTGTATATATATACATATATGTACACATGTGTATGTATGTATTAGAATATAAGTAATGTCCTTGGGATAAAAATCCTATCATATTTCTTTCATATTCTTTTCCCTTCTTGTCACCTGCCAAGTGACCAGTACTGAATTTCTTTCAAAGAAGATGCTCAATCAGTGTTGTCAGTTAACTAACCATTGAGGGGAATTGTTCCATTTCCAAATACTCAAGACATAATGTTGATTCTGACAAATTATTTAGAAGTTTGTTTGCAAAGCTTGTACCTTCATTAACTCAAATGATTTTTATAGCCACCCTTTTGTATAAAACATTCTCATTTTTGGTTTGCAAATGAGGAATTTACAATTCTTATAAAATAATAACAATGTGATAATACTTACAGATATTATTATCACCCCTCTTTAGATGAGGAAAATGATTCCCAGAAAGAATAAGTGATTTCTCCAGGATCACCTGGCTAGTTTGAAGAGAAAGAAATTGTCTTCCATGCCCCTTTAGAATGTTCTTTCCACCATGCAAGACTGCCTTTTACTTTTTGGTGGTGGTGGTCAGTTTAGTTCAGTCATGACTTCATTGGGGTTTTCTTGATAACGATACTGGAGTGGTTTGTCAGTCCCTTCTGCTCATTTTATAGATAAGGAAACTGAGCCAAACAAACAGGATCACACAATAAGTTCGAGGCTGGATTTGAACTCAGGAAAATGACTGTTCCTGACTCCAGGTCCAGCTCTCTGTGCACCGTGGCACCACCTAGCAGTCCCCTGCCTACTTTACCATACTGCAGAGATGTACTGTTGGCTAACTTGCTAAATTTGAAGTAATGGAGGGAAGGGTTCTGACATGTTTTCTACAATAGGTTCCAGTTTAAAGACTCTCCTATCTCTTCCTACAATGTTCAAAAGTTGTTATATCTAATTAGTTGCCATGTCTTTCAGGCTTTGCCTCTTCAACACCTGCCCATCCATCACTTTCTCTACATTCACTGGGCCACCACTCTGGTTCAGGCTCTCATCACATCACATCTGGACTCCTGCAATAGTTTTCTAATAGGTCTCATATTTCTCCTTTCTCTAATCCATTCTTCTCACAGCTGCTAAAGTGATGTTTCAAAAGTGCAGATCTGCCCTGTCACCCCACAGATTAAAAAGCATAAATGACTCCCTCAGCCTCTGGAATAAAATATATTACTCCTTCTGTTTAGCTCTTAAGCCCTTTACAAGCTGACTGTAGACTATCATAGCAAACAAACATGTTAGTCCCCTTTACTTCCTTCTAAGTTCAATAAGTGCTACTTCTTAAATGAGGCTTTTCCTTTTATCTCCCCTTACATGCCTCAGGACTCCATTTAAAAAAAAAATGCCTCTTGCATGAACTAAAGATACAGGTCCTGCCCTTGTTGTTATATATGAAGCAATTAGGGTGAAGTGACTTGCCCAGAGTCACATACTTAATGAATGTCAAGTGTCTAAAACTGGATTTGAACTCAAGTTCTCCTCGCTTGAAGGCCTGTGTTTCTTCCATTGAACCACCTAACTACTCCAGGTGCTGCAGTTTTAAGTACTCAAATATTATGCTAAAGGAAAATTAGTTTTGTCCCGACCCTTTAAAAGTCAGTTGAGAGAGCCAGCTAGATGGTGCACCATCCCTGGAGTCAGGAGGAGCAGAGTTCAAATGCAGCCTCAGACAATAGGTACTAGCTAGGGAAGCCACTTGACCTGATTTTTAAGACCCTAGGTAAGTCACTTACCCCAATTGACTGCCAAAACAAACAAGAAATGTCAGCTGAGAAATAGTTCATTATATTTATAATTCTAAAAATGGCCTAATGCAAAGTTCCTCACCCTATGAAATCAGGAATAATTGATGATCCTTGAAGATATGTGATGGATCTATGAGAATACAGAGAGAGTAAAAGTGACAGTTGAGAATAGGGTTGTTATGAAGTATTTCTAGGCAATCAGGGAAAAGGTGTATGTTTAATATGTGACCCATGAAGTTTTGAGGGAGAATCTATTGAACAGAGAGAAAGAAGGTGGGGATGAACTTCTCTCTTGTAAGTTATTATAAGGGTTTTTGTTGTTGTTTTATGTGAGGAAGTGCTATAAAGAGAAGCTTATAAGAAATCTATGAAGCACCAGAAAGAAGCCAAATTTGTTTCCTGTGACTACTGAAGAGAGGATAAAGAGAAAGAACTAATTCTGAGAAAAATATAGTGTTTTAATCATTATCTGAACTGAGATGAATGTTTTGATTAAGACTGTTTTCAGGCAGTGAAAAGAAATCATCTGATAAATTGAGGACTTGGTTGTGATTCAGGCTGTGATATCTGTCATAACTAAAATATTACAAATTGTTGTCGCATTTCCCTTTCCATATCACAGGGTTAGGGATGTGGTGCTCCCATGATCTGGAACATCTGTGTAAAATGTTTGGGCCCTCCCTTTGTACCAGATTAGAAGTTTGAATTTTTTCTTTTTCTTTCATGGGATATTTATAGTATCTTAATGTAAAATTTGGGTTGATGTTATGCAAAAGTATACACATATTTATGCATTTCTGAGTTTCTGTTTTGTATCATTTGCTAGGCTTCATATATTGTCTGTGGCTTTCACAAAACTTCCAAAAAATTCCCATTTAATTTCTTAAGCTGACCCTAGATATAAGGAAATTACAATGGGAAAAGTCTTAATGTGGAAGGGATAACTGTATATGTCCTTATATTTAATGTCAGTCCCATTTATCAATAAATTATATATTTAATAACTTTAATATTCAATCTAGACAAATAAAAATGATTAGCATTGGGAGAGGATTGGTGGATTGGGATAATTAAGTAATGAGAAAGTCAAATAAAGATTCCAGTTTTATCAATGAGAAATGACCCATAAAATTGATATAGTACTCAGAAGGATAAGATTAAATATAAAGCAGTGAGTCAATAGGCTGAGATTGGGTGCCCTGCTACTAATTAAGGTGATTAGACTCTATATTCTTCTTATCTATTACACGTAGGGACATGTTGTTTTCCAACCTGCTACATTTATAGTTACTTTGCACATAGTTGCATGTATATATGCTACCTTTCTTGATAAAAAGTAAGCTCCTTGAAAACATAGTTAGATTTTGTTCATAGCAGACACTTGATAAATATTGTAGATTAATTAAATTGATTGTCAGAAGTACAGGCAATACCTCTTTCACTGTGACTGCAGTTACTCTAAGAAAAAAAAAACACTATTTGTTGTTTTTAGTTGTATCCAACTCTTTTATGATGCCATTTGGGCTTTTCTTGACAAAGATACTGGAGTCATTTGCCTTCCTCATTTCCTTTTCCAGCTCATTTTCCAGATGAGGAAACTGAGACAAACAGGATTTTATGACTTGTCCAAGTTCACACAGCTAATATGTGTCTGAGGCCAATTTTGAATGAAGGTCTTCCTGGGTGGTGTGATGGTGGTCGTGGTCATGGTCCTGATGGTGTGGAATAAGAAACAGCTTTTTTTCAACTAAACCAGGGATTGTTCAGACATAGTCTGAGTTTGCCACTGCTATTAGGACATTCATTCTTCATTAGGCTTCAGAATGTCACCCATTGAGTCTTCACCTTAAAAAAAGGCTTTGAGAACAAATCCTATGAGTCAGGAACAAATTTTGATCTTCAGAGAAGGCTTGCTTGTGATTTTCCCTCATTCCCTTCCATCATTAGGGCTAACTAGCCTCAGATGAAACTATGAAGGACATGAAATCTGTATTTAATGTTCTCTGTTTTCTCATCTCTCCAAAGAATATTATAAAGTGAAAAAACAAAAAAACAAAACAGGCCTTGGATTTTGACCTCCAAGTTCAAATCCCAGCTCTGACATTTATTAAATTTATGATCATTTGTCCTCTCTGCATCTCAGTTTCCTCATCTGTAAAAGAGGAACAATAATATAGCCTCCATGAAATAGTACATCTCATGCTAGGCTTTGTGGACTCATTGACTGGATTCTAATCCCACTTTTTACCCCTACTAGCCATGTGGCCCTTCACTTATCCTTTGTGAAATTCATTTTCCTTATCTGTCAAAAGGGAATTATAATACCTATATTGGCTACCTCACAGGATTGTTGTGAGACTTAAATGAAGCAATACATACACTTTGCAAACCCTAAAGCACTATAGAAATGTGAGCTATTATTATTTTATTATCTACTTTGAAGGGTTGTGATTAAGTATTTGAACTATTATGACTTCTAAGTGGACTAATAATGTAATTTCAGGGAAGATTCCAATGCTATTCCAAATCTTTCCCTGCCCGTTAGCTGAAATTCCAGCAAGAACATCAACTATGTAGACTACAATTTTGATGCCTGTTAATTGCAAATACTCTTGGAGAAACATTGTCTTAAACTATTGTCAGTCTCTTGTACCACATAGAAATATAGTTTTAATAAGAGTTGTATTGATTAATTATTTTTATTTAATAGTTTTTTTTAATAACACAATTAGAGGGGGGGAAAGCCAGAAGATACTTGGGTGGATGAGTGGGGAGTCTTCAGGAGAGGTGACATTATAGGAAACAAAGAGTGAAAATCATGGTCGTTGGAAGCACCAATGGCAAACATTGATTCTCACAATGTTGTTGAGAGTTAGCGCTACCTCCTGTGTCAGGCTTTTCTGTTGCAATCTTGTTCCTGGAAGTGTTCTCCTCCTGGTCCTTGATGTCCTAGAAGCTCTCCCTCCCCACAATGGAGTGCCCTTCTCTGCTAGGCTTGGAGTAGTTAATAGGGCCGGCTGTTCTCTGGATCCTCTTTCTCTCCTCTAAGATTGACCTGCATTTACTATGCTTTGTTGCAGTCGCCCCAAAGACTGAGCAAACATATTCCATGCTTAACATGTATCTAAATCCATTCATTCCTGGAAAAGCTATCAGTTGTAACAAGTAAGGGACATCCATTTTAATTATGGAAAGAGGCTTCCTTATCAATTATTTATTAACTACAGAAAACAATATATACATAAAAAAGAAAAAAATTATCTTGTTCTGCCAATTCATCTGTGCAAGGCTAAACTCCCAAGACATATAGACCTTTAACTCATTCTGTGGGATTTTATGCAAATGCTCTGTGTGTGTGTGTGTGTGTGTGTGTGTGTGTGTATGTGTATTTATAGGAGTGTGTGGGTGTGGTGTGGGTATGTAGTATACATATACTCCTCCACTAGAGTGTATAGGAGCAGAAAATATGTCTTAATTAATTTTTTTAATCTTTACCAGCATATAGCACAGACCTGTACATATATTAGGTCTTTAGTTAATATTCATTGTTTAATGAATATATTTAATTTAAAAGAGGAAATTTTAAAAAATGTTTTCTGAGGGAACATAACATTTAAAAAGGAAAGAAAATTACTTAAACAGCTGATTTGGTAATATATATGAAAAAAAGTATGAATCCTATTTTTATTTATTTATTTGTTTTTTTAAAGGGAAGATGACAATTTTTTATTGTTATTACAAAGTCAATTTTTTTATTTGTCATATGAATAGCTGCAAGAGCAGACTAAGCGTAATCCTCACACAGGTATTATGTTAGGCACAGTAGGTAGCTATAAATCATAGGGAGAAAAAAAAAGAATTTTAACTGTGGATCCCCAAAATTCCCACTTAGCTTTGACTTGACTTCGCTTTTAAAATACTGTTAACCAGTCCCTTTTTCCTCCCCACTTAAAAAGAAATTCAAAGTCATAGAAAATCTTGAAAGATTTCTATGGTTCTTGTTTTGTTTTTATAGAAACTAACAGAAGAAACTCAAGTCTTACTAGAAATCCTATTTTTAAAAAACAAAATTCAATCTGGCTTATAGAACCAAATGAAATAAATTGGAGAACTTAGGGAATAATTTAGATTAAAAAACAGCAATACCAACAAAAATTCTCCTGAAATATACAAATGATCTAGATAAAAGGTTTGTTTTTGAATTTGGATTATCCACATTTGATTCAAAGGATTTAGAGCTGGAAATACCTTAGAGATGTCTACTTCAATTTCTTTACTTAATAGATGAGGTAACTTTGAATTAGAGATTTTAAGTGATTTATTCAAGGTCACTGGGGGGCAAATTTCATCTTCAAACACAGATATTCAACCCATTCCCATGTGAATTTACTTAACTTTGCATATATAGATAGTATTCCTGTCTTTCAAATGTGGTGTGTGTGTGTGTCTGTGTGTGTGTGTGTATGTGTAGGAGTGTTCATAGACCTCAGGGTCCTACAGTGCTTGGTTCTGAGATAACATCACTCATTAGGGGAAATTCTTCCTGGATAATATTTTCCAGAAACCATGGTATGGGAACATCACTCAGCACTATGTACTTTAATTAGATAGAAGCATTTTCAGTTGAAAAAGAGGACGGCAGCTTCACAAGGTATATCAAGACACAAAATCACCATGAGTAAAGGCTTCATAGCTAAAAAATATGAATATAGATAGGGAAGATATGGAAAGAGGAAGATGTAGCCAAATTATACATAGCAAAGATACAGTGTGGATCAGAATGGCAGAGATGAAGGAGACATCAGAGACACAAAGAAATACTGCAAGAAGATTTCTCTTCCATTCCTGAGATAATTTAATAGGTATTCCCAAAATTGCTGCAGGAAGAGAAATAACACCTAACATATTTCCAGGTATATACTAATGTGTACTTTTGCTGTGTTGTAGAGACAGAAGAATCAACTGGGAGTCAACTAGTATTTAAGAGATACTTTGGAAATGTCAACCATTTGTGAATGGATGCCAAAAGCATTTAGTATTTTATCTAATTCCTTTTATTTTGCCAGTGTGCTTTAATTAAATACCTTTACATTGAATGATTATGCTATTTGGATTGGTTTGAGCAGAGTAACATTGGTGGGGGCTCAGAGCTATGATTTAAAATAAATCCAAATACAAACAATATCATTAAATTGATCATGACAGAAATGGTGGTCCCATTAAGGGAATTTCAGGTTATACAAGCAACAATTTATTTCTTAATTTAGAAAAATTCTAGGAAAATTAAAGTTTTCAAAAGGGAAAAATTTAATCTAAAATCAAGACAGATCTCAAACCATCTCATTAAATTTAGATGAAGCAATATCTTTCCCTTCATAGATATTACGAAGGGTTTAGAGTATGGAGTATAGAATATAGGTGAAAAAGTCAGAATGAATTTCTGAACTTCAGGCCATATACCACTATGTCTGAAAGGGGGAAATAGACTGCATAGTTCCTGGAATTTACCTGCAGTACCACATTCCCTTGTGTCAACTACAACAGTTCTCTATTCAGGTAGTCACATGAATTTTCCTCAATCTTATATTTCACTGATAGCAACCCATACCCTCCCTACCTTCCTCCCTCTCTCCTTTTCCTCTCTTCTTCTTACCTCCCTCCTCTCCTTCCTTCCTTCCTTCCTTCCTTCCTTCCTCCCTTCCTCCCTTCCTTCCTTTTTTTCTATTCCTTCATTTTAAAAAAAATAAAAAGCAAGGAATAAAAGAGTTACTAACTCTTAAATGGAGCAAAATTAAAAAAAAGAAACCATTGTGGCTGGTTTGGAAATGAGATCTTGCGACACAAAGATGAAACTACAGATGTGTGTGATATAAGAGAAAGAATTCTGTTCCACTATACAGAAAATACAAATAAAATAAAATACAAAAAAAGTAAAAAACATATTTTCAAGACCCCTCCCCCCAAAAAACTGAGAAGGTAATATTTCTGCTTTTTACTTAATTCAGTATCATTAAACTGAGGATTTCAAAGTATTTCCCATCAAAAGAGGAGAAAAGACAGATCCAGACTTCTGTACACACTAAATGGAGACTGTTTACAATATACAAAATATCGAGTTGAAAACTGACAATATTCATCCTTCACACAGCTACCAAATACTTCCTCTGCAGAGCAGTCAAAATAATTTTTTTCTAGCACATGGTCTACCCCATGCCATTTCCCTGCTCAAAAACTGTCAGCAACTTCCTATTATTTTCAGAATGAAATGCACACTCTTCAGACTAGCATTTAAAGCTCTCTATAACCAGACTCCAAATTACCCTTACAATCATTTCATAATACTTCTCTTCAAGCATTATATTACAGTTAAACTGGACATGCAAGGATAACTACTACTAATAGCTAACATTTACACAGCACTTACTATGTGTTAGGCACTGTACAAACATTATTTCCATTGAACCTCACTACAGCTCCGGGAGGTAGGTGCTATTATTATCTCCATTTTTCAGATGAAGAAAACTGAAGCAGGCAAAGGTTAGGTGACGGGATCATGCAATTATAAGCATCTAAGACCGGAATTGAATTCAGCTCTTCCTGACTCCAGGGCCAGGAGCTCAGCCTCCTTGGTCATGTTGAAGATGCCACCCTGTGTGTGTGTGTCTCTCTCTCATCTCTTGCCTTTGAGCATTTATTCTGACTTTTCCCCATGCCTGGGATGTACTCTTTCCTGTTGTCCACTTTTTAATACTTTTCCCCCCATGGTTTGGCATAGGTACCCCTTCCCTGATGTACCACTCTAACATCCAGTGCTCTCTCCTTCCTCACACAAATCTGTTTACATGTTTTATCTTCCTAGTAGAACATAAGTTTCCTGAGAGCAAGAACTCTTTTCTCTGTATCCTCAGTGACCAGCCAGCAGTACTTTCCTACCAGCTATGCATTTAATAAATGATTTATTGAATTGGATTGGGTAGGATTGGATTGAATTCAGAAAATCATGTGGACAGCTCTATGTGATGTTTAGCCTTATATAGGCAAGGTTAAGCACAGTGCTTAACATGTAGTAGGTACTTAATAAATGCTTGTTGACAACTAAGGATTTTTATTTTTTATTTTTATCTTTGACTGCATATTTTCTGAGATGTAGACAGAGTGCTGAAATCTCTTGTATTTTCTGGATATTTTTGTTTCCTTGGAGATTATAGATTATGTCTCCTCAGAACTTCTGAAAATGGATCGTCAGTGTAATAAAGTATCCTTTTTTGCCCAAGAGAAAGACACATAGTAGGTCTGTCCATTCCTTATTTTCCAATTTTTTTCAAAGATTTTTGGTGGAAGGTATCCAAAAAGTGAATAATTTCAAACATGCTTTACATGACCACATATGGAGGAAAAAACAGCAACCCAGTTTTACCCCATGTTTGTGGTTTTGTTTTTAATGGTCTCACAACTTAGATTCAAAAACAGGCAAAAGTAACTGGATCACTAAAGAAAGAATATACTTTCACAAAAGCACAGATTTCTGAGCTGCAAGAGAACTTAGAGTCCATTGAATCCAATCTTTTCATTTTTTAGATGAAGAAACAAGAGGTGTGGAGAGGAAAGCCAGTTGTCCCAGGGAGCATTTGAAATGACACAGCCGAGACTCCAAACAAAGTCCTTTCTGAATGCTTCCTTCTTTCCAAGGTTCCCAGCTTCCTTCCTTCTGCATAAGCTTTCTTCCAATTTCCATTCCTAGTATAGATTCATTCAATTGAATCCCCCCCCAAAAAAAACTTCAAGAAGGAGGTCCCCAAATTCAAACATATAGTTGTAAAAGAAACAACAATTTCAAAGGATATACATACACACAGAGGCTGAAAAAAGCTGTTTGGTCTGTGCTATTATATATATATGTGTGTGTATGTGTGTGTGTGTGTGTGTGTGTGTGTGTGTGTGTGTATTTTTTTTTGCTGAAAAATTGAGCCTGAAGCCTTTAAGATCTTTTTTGTTAGAACTTTCTAACTGTATCATAAATCTTTTATTAACATTTGGTATTATACTAATTAAAACTGTTCTCTGTATGTATTATTAATTTCTCTAGCACTTCTTGCTGGGGTGACGTTTTTAGCTGGCTAAGCAGAATGCACCACAGTAAATAAGGAGAAACTCATTTCCAGACAATTAGGCTTGCAGAAAAATAAGTCTGTTAATGGAAGGCATGATGATTACAAATTTTACCTAAATAAACAGGGTATCTTAATGGTAACTCTTCAAGCTAAGTAAACAGATTGGTGTGATAATGTCCTAAGCAATACTTAAGTGTAACGGTTTAATAAATTGGTAAATTACTCATTTCATCTTAGAACAAAATGGTAATACTGTAGTAATAACCTAGTATATATTCTGTAAATATGAAGCATTATCACTTTCGCTCTGCAGAAATCATCACAGTGATATGTCAGCATTGATCTAAAACTGCAGCATTTTATCTCAAGTTTATTACCCATTTTTGAGAATCGCTGAGATTTTCAGAGCATAATAGCAATAAAAGAAGAATTTAAAAAGCGCTTAAATGTGCATAAGTTAATCAGAGGTATCCTCGGGGGGAAAAGGAAATTTGGTAAAACATGAATTATAAGCATCATTTAAACTTACTTTGGACACTAGAGATAATAAATGGCACCATAATTTAGAAATAGCTTTTAACATCAATGACTGTAAGTACCACTTTACTGTTCATAAGAATTGCAAAGCAATGGTGCTGAGGCCAATTTTATTAGCCATTTTTTTCTTTATAAAAGCAATCCAACCATTTCCACCACTGAGTAGACAGGAACAAGAGTTACGTGCTAATATGCAAAATGCATTTAAGTTTTTTGAAATAGAGAATAATAAATTGTACCCAAAGATGCTGCCTGGAGACAAATGAATGATCATTTAAAGAGAATAAGGCTTTCTAAGAGTTTACATATTTGGGGAAACTTGATAAAAAAAAAAACCCAACAAATTGTTCATACATTTTCCCATTTGCACTAGAATGCCTCTGTGCTTTCAAATCAGGAGTATAAGGCTGTAAATTGTAACGATTGTGAGATGCTGCAACAAGAATATATACATAATTTTTTTCTTGCAAATTGCTACCATTGACAAATCATTTCTAAACTATATGAAGTACATGATCAAGTTGTCTTGCAACCATTCCAGAGAGACTTTAGACCCACAAACCTTAGGGATTGCCATAAAATAGTTAAGTTTGTGGGGAGATGGCCAACTTAGAGGTGGAGGAGAGAAGGGAAGAGGGAACTTATAAAAGAAATGAATTTTGTAGTCAGAAGACGTGAGTTCAAATCTTGACTCTGTCTTTTACTGCTTATGTGACCTTGTGCCAATAATTTAACTTTTTTTGGGGGGGGGTTGTTTCCTCATCTCTAGGAAGGTTGTTCTTTCTAACTCTAAATCTAGGACATTTTGATCAATCAACCCTCAATATTTAATCAACACCTACTCTGTGCTCAATACTATAATATGCATTGAATTTTGGGGAGGGGAGAGAGAGAGAGAGAGAGAGAGAGAGAGAGAGAGAAGAGAAAAATACTTCTTGGCCTTAAGAAATTTACATACTATTTAGTTAAGGGTTGGGAGCAGATAAAAGATTAAGTTCATGAATAAGAAAATAATCAATGGTGTCAATTCAGGGATATTGTTCAGAATTTAATTATGAGATTCAAGACCTCAGGTTTTAATTGCTATTTGATTAAAATATATAATTTGCTGTTTTATTTTGAGGTACTGTTGTAGCAAAATCTAGTTGGAGATTTTTGCATATACAATTTTTATCTTTCTTCATTTAAAAAAAACAATTTTTAAATAAATTTTTAAAATAGTGTTGGGTATCCAAGATTATCTTCTTTGTTGCTCCAAGAAATTAAGTTGACATAGACTAGGATCATTTTATGGAGGAAACCTCCAGTATAACTACAATCAGTTTAAGTCCTACAACAAATCACGCCAGCAAAAATCATGAAATATTTACTTACTTGAGGTAGGTAGGAAATTGGGAAGGACATGTGGTAGTTTCCTATTTTGACTATTCTTGTTAACTAGATTCTAAGCTATTTTCTATGCTACTGAAGGTTTCAAGTGTTGTCAGTATCTTCTAAAACTAATACCCCAGTTGTCCTGTCTAATTACACCTCTGTACTCCAAGATTTGGGGTTGAAGTGAGAAGACAGATCCATGTTCTTTTCTGAGATCCAGTAAGTCTGCAAATTGTTACCTTCCTGCTATTTGCTGAATCCTCACGATAGAGACAATTTATTCTCTTCTGAGAGGCAAACATGGTACCTTCCTCAAGTTCCTACTAATCTGGTTGCATACTGTTTGTTTTTTTAATAAGCAGGAAAGATTGCACATGTCCTTCCATTCAGGCAGTGTGCATTAGAGTTTTCAAATGTAGAAGAAAATTGTTATTCTTAGTACTTTTAAAATCACTGGTGAATTTATATCAATTATATAAAGATCCTATTGTACTAAGGCAGCATGCTATATATTTTTTGTAATACCTTTCTTCCAAAGAACTTATGCACTAATCATTAATTCCATAGAATATCATCAACACACACTATCATACATATAATACTCTGCTCCTTAGCTTATGCTTAATAAGTAAGTGGGTTCCTCAATCCTTATGGTTCTGAAGAGAAATAAGTACCCATGGTCCATTTTAACATTGTCCAAAAGGTAAAGAATAAGGCACGATAGCAATAATAATAAAAACACAGCTCAGGGACAGTGTTTTGTGCTTTATATCTCAAGTTACTTTGGACACTGCATTTAAATTCTTTCTGAAGGGTACATGAATGCAGAATGCAAAAAGCTGCTTGGCTAAATACCTGGGAATTCCTCAGGGAAACGTTTCCCATCTCAGATGACTAAATGGGGTTAGTAGACCAACTACTCATGGTTATGAGGTAGTTGACCCAGAGAGCATGTGACCTTAGAGTGATGATCACACAGGGGTTTGGAGTTGGGAACAATGGGGGAGAGAGAGGTGTCAGCCCTGCCCTTTCCACTCAATGCCTAGAATATCTAGAGTCTAATTTTCCTCTAAGTCTGTAAAGACTAAGGAACAATAGATCCAGGAAAATTCAGCCCTATGGAGCAGATCCTATCATAGTTTCCACGTACATGGCTAAAGATCAGTGAGAGCTTTCTTAGCAAACTGGGCTGATTTAGGTACCGGACAACGCTTGTTGGGTGTCTGTTCACACTGTGACTTCTTTACTTCTGGATGTGTTCATGTATTGGCTTTAATGTATGTTCAGTAAGTTCTATTATCTACATGGAAGGTACTCAGTCTGTGGAGAGGCAGCATGATTTTAAAGAGTGGATTCAGCAAGACCTTATTTCAAGTCCATCCTCTGGCATTTGCTGCCTTTGTGAGCCTGGGAGAGTCATTTTTCTGCTCTGTCCCCTAGGCTACTCTAAGACCATTATGTTGATTTAACGAATGCCAATCTGAATTGATAGAATTCACTTCACCAATGAAATCATAGGTTTGAACTAACCCCAAATAGCTTGCTATGTAGTAAATGTCAACACTGTTTTGCTCCTTTTTCCATTCTGACCAGTCTCAAGGTTGACAAAAAAGGAAAAAAAAAAAAAAAGCAAAAATGACAAATGTTGAAGGGAGTGGGGGGTGGGATGGAGAATGGTCATATTAATGCAGTGTTGGTGGACCTGTGAACTGGTTCAGCCCTTCAGAAAATCAATATGGAAACATGTCAAAAGTTATTAAACTGTGCGTATTCTTTAATTCAGTGGCCTTACCCTTAGATATAACCACAAGAAATAAAAGAAAGAGGAAAAGGATCCATATGCATAATATTATTTATAATAGCCTTTTTTTTGTAGAGGCAAAGAACTAAAACTTGAAGTGCCTATCAAGAAGAAAATGGCTGAACAAATTAATAGTATATGAATATGATGGAATACTCTTGTGCTGTTAAAAATGATAAAGGGGACAGTGTCAGAGAAAACTGGGAAAATTTGTGTAAGTTGATGCAGAATGAAGCAGAGCCTGGAGAACATTTTATATCATAACAATAATATCATAAAGATAGCTTGAAAGACTAAGAACTCCAATCAATGCAATGACTAACTGTGACTCCAGAGGACTCACAACAAAAAATGCTACCCATCTTCTGACAGAAAGATGATGAACTCAGTACAAATTGTGACAACTTTTTTGATTTGGTCAATTGGGGAATTTATTTAGCTTGACTGTGTTTTAGTTTTCTTTCCTTTTTGAGGGTGGAGTGAAATTGGAAGGGAGAGGAGAAAGAAACTTGTTAATTAAAAAAAATGTTTAAAAAACACTGCTCAAGGGGCAGCTAAGTGGTGCAGTGGATAGGGCACCAGCCCTGAAGTCACAAATCTGGTCTCAGACACTTAACACTTCCTAGCTGTGTGACCCTGGGTGAGTCACTTAACCCCAATTGCCTCAGCAAAAATAAATAAATAAAAAATAAAAAAAAAAACACTGCTCAGCCCCTGTTTTCTTGAATTCTCCTTTCTTGTGTCCATGATAGTAGCTATTTGTTCCATGAATGGCACTAGACCTTGCCATTAGCTCAGGTCTTGGTATTAGGGGAAGAAAAGGAGTTTGACTATCTTTCTTTAGTACATTCTGCTTCAATTTTAGTTACATTCACTTGTGTGTCTATTCTGGAGAAAGCACCATAGTGGCTCCTAAAGTGGATTGTCAGAGGAGACCAAGAGCAATTGAACTCTTTTAGAAACTGGGGGGGGGGGGAGGGGGAAGCTATGAAGGGAGAGTTGGAGATTCCAGATCTGTCAATGAGACAATTAGTTTGATAATTTCAATACTTGAGTTTGAAAATAAAGGTCACAAAACTTTGACAGTCTGTAATATATCTGCAGAAGGTCTAAAGGACCTTTTAAGGAAATCAAAATTCTCACTTTCCATTTAAGAATTTGAGTTGTTATTGTTTTTAAATTCAGATGGGAATCCCAAGGAAGTTACAGTATAAACACCTCTAACAAGAATTTAGCACAAACTTCTTCAGTCTAGAAACTCTAGAATAGATGAGGGGTATGTGAGGAATTTATTTTTAGATACCCAGCTACCCAATTCCTGCTCTTTTCATTTACAGCTTCTACAGACATTTTTCTCCACTCACCCCCACAGGCCTCCATCAATCTTTGCAAAAGGCAGTTAAATTTACCCTTAATAACTGCTAGGCAATACCGTTATAATCTCCAGTCTATCAAAGCAACAGAGGAAGCAATTCTCAAGGTTCTTCTCTTCAGAGATTCTGAGATTAAGAAACGATTTTGGCCCGGAATTTAAAGTCAGTGGAAGACATTAGGTTTACATGTTATTTCCCCCATTCCCAGCTATTATAAATATATAGATTCAAAGACTGCTAGAGCTCAAAGGAAACCTCTCTCATCCTTTTTTATAGATGACAATATTGAGATCCAGAGAGTTTAAGTTACCTGCCTGATGTCATACATCTAGTTAATGAATGACAAGGTTGAGACTAAAAAGAAACTAAGTGTCCGCACCCCCAATCCAGCACATTCTGTATCACAAATTTATGGAACAACGACTTGATGGAGTGGGAAGGAACCTCCGACATCATAGGATTGCAAGATTAGAGCTGGATTGTGTTTAAGAGGTCATCTTGCTTCACTCACTTTTAAAATGAAAAAAATCAAAGCTCAGAGATTGAAGTAAAATCACACATCTAGTAAGGAAGTGGTGGATGGAGCTGAATAGGAACCCAGATCTTTTACCACCAGGTCCAGTATTCTTGCCCAGCTGCCCCAGGATACATAAAGACATAAATGTATGTGTTCCTTATTGTCTAGCTAATTTTATTTTTTGTCTCATTGTCTCACCAGTGTTCGGTGAGAAAGTATTTCTACCTTTGATTTAGATAGTTATCTATAGATATTAACAACTGCCCTTGGGAAACGGGCTGGGGTCCGAGGCTAAGAAATCTGAGCTGCACAATTCCAGGCCAAGTCTCGACAGCCATACCCCACACCTTCAATTCTAGTGTCCTAGCCTTGACATTCTAACTTGCTAGACCCTAGATCATTTTCCCCCCTATTTTTTTGATTCTGATGAGATTCTGGGAAGCCCCTAGTTCAAACACCTCGGGGTTTAATGAGACAATAAATTCCCTTATATCGCTGAAAAAAAAATTTTAATGGAAAAAACCCCACTTAAAATAATTGGTCTGCCCTGTTGTCTTTAACAAAGCCTGAAAGATGTAAAAGACAGAAAAGCCAGGATGCAGCCTTACAAACTTCCCCAAAACGAAACGGTTCATCTAGAAATCATATATGTACATTTCTACATGGAGAAGCAGTCACCAGACATATTATGTTCCCGGCAGCTTGGGGAAGGCTATGTTCAGGAGGACATTAACAGTTTTCGTTTGTGGTTAAATTTGCCACCTGGCGATACCTATTCGGAAAGTTTTCATGCAAATTTCTTGATTTTTTTTTTAGAAGAACTGAAATATGAAGACCCTTGGTGATTGTTTTCTCTGTAATGATTACTTCCGTTGTACTTTTCTAGCAGTTAGCACTAACATATTTTAATTTACTAAACGAGCCAGCTAAGTGACTCGAGAACCATTTTTTGCCCTCTAATATTGCACCCAGTTCTCTTGGTCCTTCAGTTCTTCCTTCCGAAGTCATCCCAAAGGCTCTTTGGCTTCTTTTCTCCGAAGCCCTAAATTAGAGTCACGTGGCACACCCAACCAGGGGTACGGCGGGGGAGGAGAGTTAACTTGTTTCTCTAGCACTGACCTTCCTGGGGTGCAGTGCTATTCAAAAGAGACAAAATCTGCGAAGCTTTTTCCCACCCGAAAACTGGGTGGTAACGAATTGCCCGTATTCTCAAACAATGACTCGGGAGGAAAATCTACTGAAAATTTCTCTGCTAAGAAATTAAAAACAAAAACAAACAGAAAAACAAACTTAGAGAACTCCCCGGCTCCAGGGGTGCTTTCGGGAGCTTCGGAGCTAACACGTTGGAACAGGACTGAGTCAGAAAGCTAGGAGTCAGACAGAGAGTTAACTCCGCATGTGCGGTTGGCGCATCAAGACGCCACCTGCCGAAGGAACAGTCAGTCAATGTCCTTCTAGGTGCTCCGGGTTAAAGCGAGAAGACGAGGTAAATGTGCCCACGGAAGGGGACTTGGCTGATGTGCGGAATCAAGCCTCCTCCCTTTTGTGTCCTTGGGGTTGGAGAAAATCCGTAGACCAAAGCAAAGTCTTTCCACAAGCTTAATCGAGCACACCAGATACAGGGAGCCTTCTCGAGGTCTCTGTAGTGCCTCATTGCCAGGACAGCTGGCTTGAAGCGGGTGGGCTCACGGCTGCGTTTGCTTCACGCCCCGAGTTCCGCAGCCGCCCGGGCTGGGGTCAAACACGGTTAAAAGTCCAAAGTAGCATCCCAGGGGACTTGGGCCTCTCAGCGCCCAGGAACAAGTGAGTTGTGAAAAACTCTTTTCTTTGCCTCAGCTTTCTTATCTGTAAAATGGGGATGACCTTAGGGGAGTAGAGAAACTTCATTAAGAAACTCAATGGGAAGAAGGCATAGGAGGACAGGGAACAGACTAGGCAGGAGGTTCAATCAGTTATACTGCCTCCCCCCCCTTACCCAAAATTTTGAATTTTTTCTCCCTTCTGTCACCATCTCCATAATAACTAGGAGAAACGCATATAAACACCACCAAAACTTTAAACTGGTTTTCATTACAGTTCGCATTGTACGTAGGTGGAGTGGTAAACTGAGGTTACTTAGTAGGTCACTCGCTGATGGCATGGCTCTTACTGCTCTTTTCATGGGAAGATTCTGGGGCGAACGCTCATATGGGACCTTGGTATAGAGCTTCATCTGAACTCCTTCCAGGGAGCTCAGAAACAATTGCAAATACAAGAGGATTTATAGGTTCTGTGAAGTTTTCCAGGGAGAAAGGTATAGGGGTTTGGGATGAGGAGGCTGACAACTGGGGATTGCCACTGGCTGACACGCTCCCATCTGCCTAGC
This sequence comes from Myrmecobius fasciatus, assembly GCA_023553655.1. Taxonomy (NCBI): domain Eukaryota; kingdom Metazoa; phylum Chordata; class Mammalia; order Dasyuromorphia; family Myrmecobiidae; genus Myrmecobius; species Myrmecobius fasciatus. The sequence goes on from JAJPUD010001955.1 coordinate 319,316, forward strand.
CACACTCCTCATTTCAAGCAGATCTTGTCCAGGTGTCTTTTTACTATGCTGGGTCTAGTCCCCTGTCTAGTAAATGCAGGTCTGGGAAGCGTTCTCTCTCTCTCTCTCTCTCTCTCTCTCTCTCTCTCTCTCTCTCTCTCTCTCTCATTCTCTCCTTCTCTCTCCAAAATTCTCCAAGATTTGTGGGGGGAAAGAAGTTCGTTCCTTAAAATATATGTTTACCATCTCCCTTCCTCAATCGCTACCACTCTCTTCCTTCCAAAACATACACACACACCCCCTCTACCAATTTGTGGAAGGGAAGTAAAGCAAGGAAGACCACCTTTGGCTATATTCAAGGCTTGGCTAAATGAATACCACACTTCTCCCCACGCAAATCACTCTTCGGTCTTTCCCGGGTGTTCCGAGCACCCTAGAATACACTGGGGGGGGGAAGAGAAGGCCCCAGAAATTCTCAGCAGGGACAAGGGTTTTGCGTACTTCTCCCTTCTGCTATGGGAAGCGATGCCTAATTCCGAGAACCTTCCCTAATCTAAGCTGCGGCTGTAGTTGCCCAGCCTGTCTCAGCTTTATTACTTATCCCATTGGGGGCTGTCAGATCTCAGAAACTGAAGTAGTGAGAATTCAGGGAGGGTATGCGCAGCTCTATTTTACCCCGAAGCGTCACCACTCCCGGAATAATGGCCACGAGTTTGAGGTAGGGGGTAGTAGTACCGCTTGGGAAGTGATACAGAACCGGTTCCATCCAGTTCAATGAAGTACCAAACATCAAGGAAACTAGTGGCAAACACCATCCTTCCCCCCCCCGCCCCCCACTAGCTGACATCAGAGTCCTTAATGGTATCCCTGAATCTGAACACCATTCTTGATTCTCCTCGAATCATTGCAATCAGGAAATCTTTCTCCCTACCTTCCCACTCTCCCACCACCAAATGCTTCCTCCCTAGCTACCGACCCCTCTCCGAGCTTTCTCTCTTCCCACTTTCTAGAAGTACTTCGGAAAATCCGCTTTAGGGGAAGATCACTGTGAGAGTGCAGTCCTTCCGTTATTACAAATAGACGTAGCCTCTCCTAAAGAGTTTTTTGCCCCAGCTAATTTGGAGTTGGGGGAGGCAAGAAATTAGAATTAGAGTGAAGTATACTGAAGCACACAACTCCATCCCTACTTCCCTCCTGAGGAGGAACTCTTATCAGTGAAGGAAAGGGTAGGAAGTATCTCGACCTCAGAATGTCTGGCTCCTAAAAGAAGCGGGTGACTTCTGGGGACCCCAACCTCGAGTAGGCCTCCGGACTGACACTGAGATACAGTTGCCCCACTTCACATTAGCTTGATTTCGTTTTCCAAAGATTTCAGAAACAGCCAACGTAGTTCTTAGTAAAGGAATAAGTGGGATGAACCCCGTACAGCTCAGAGAAAAAATGGGAAGATATAAAACAATCTCAACCAAACAACGGATAAAATACGAAGCCCTCAAACCTATCCTCCCCACACTGAATTCAACTGGATCCTAAAATACAATCTCAGTAAGATGACCCGCCCCAGAGACCAGGGACTCAGTTGCCTTCCTTCTCAGAGGCAGAAGGGTGAAGCCTTGGGATCTTGTAAGAAACTGGGGACTCAATACGGGAAAACTCTTGTTTTGAGATGTTAGTGACAAATCCCTCCCCACCCCCCCCATTTCCGTAGTTTTCTTTCTAGAGCGTGATTTTATTTTCTTTTTAATCGAGGCTTTAAGCGGAGCTCTAGAACGTAGGTGAAGATTGGCCGAGGGTGGAGCAACTAGCGACGTCCCTCCGGGGCGTTGGTCTGTCCCACTTCTAGTGCTTTAGGTTTTGTGTTCTTTTGGATCTCGAGCCGTAGTTGATTTCAGATACTGGGCCAGGAAGAGGTTGTGCCCGTGGGGAAAGGAGGAATCGACTTCATTCCATCTTCTCCCTTGAATGCTCAGAGAGACACGCCCCAGATAGGTCCAGAATGTAAATGTTGAAGGAAGGCCACACCAATTTCCCCGATCTAACGAAAGTCAAGTATCCGAAGAATACAGGATCGAAGCCAAGCGTGGAGTCCTCGGGAAATAGGGAGCTGGTTTTTCGAGAGGAAAGGTTGAGAAGGCGGTCGGCACCATCAGAGAGCCTAGTAGTGGGTTGACCCTTGGTCAGGGTTTTCAGGAAAGACCATTTGGGGGGCAGTAGCCCAGAAAAAAGAGAAAAAATAAGGGGAGCAGGGAGAAGAGAGAAGTAAAAGAAAAGAGGAAAAAAGTGAATAAAAGCGAAGAAGGAACAAGAAGGCTCCTGAGACTTCGGCAATCGTACTGTGAATCACTAGGAAAATACCCAACACAAAATAGCAATAACTAGTTAACCGACGCTAATTATGGTTTACCCATCTCCTGAAAGAGAGAGTTCGTCTTCTGTGTGCTCAGAGAAAAACAAACAAAAATCCTAAATTATGGTGACTGGAGCGGAAGCCCAGCGATTCCCCCACCTGTTTTGAGAAGGTTCTTCTGCAGAAGCTGCGACATTCCGCTTCAAGCTCCCAGTGCAAGAAAAGGTAATTCTGGAGGATTTATGGATTCTTCGCGCTTCTCCTCTGTCTTCCTTATGTGTCCGAAATCTTTGGGACTACGGGAACACAACCATAAGTCTAATATCCATCCACATTGGAAAGTTCTAGCCAAAGATCAAACGCTTTAAGCTCCTGGGAGGCGCAATTGATAGTTTTATGTTTGTTAAACAATGACCACGGCCTGATCCTCCCCGACCGACCAGATAGAGGGAAGAATAAAGGGAGAAGGAGGGATTGATAAAGTAAAGAACGCTTGTTTTCTCCTGCCATCCTCGTGTTGGCTCCTGGAAGCAAGGAGGACAAAGGCCAGAGAGTCACTGACCACTCCCAGCCGAAGACTGGTAAAAGAGAAAAGCCGCTGGATTTTTTGATCCTCTCTCTTCCCTATTCCCCGAGCCCTCTCCATCCTTCCCCAGACTTGGTCACTTTTTAGGGATGGACTGGCACAAGATTCTTGCTGCTCCTAATCTGAGACAGTGGCTGAGGTGGGCCTTAACACCCAGAACTGATCAGCTTAGTGCTTTAACTAATGTTTACAGAGGCATCTTCCATGACTATACTCTCTCTTTTTCAATTCAGATCCCACCCCACCTCTCTAAGGCGCTCTCCAGACTTCAAGATGCTGAGAAAGGAGGAACAAACAGCTCCAGGGACTCCCACCCTTAAGTGCTGGTCACATTGGAGCCAGAGTATAGATTTCCATGTGCAAAGCTGCTTCTTCCTTGGAAATCCAGATTCCGCTATCAATTTCTTGCCTTTCAGCCTAGGGTCCACAAGTGAGAGGTCAACACCTATCTATCTAGAGCTGGAATATAATTTTCCTACATCATTCCTTCCTTCCCTAGTGGTCAGCCTTACTCCCTATGATTCGGCTTCAGAGTCCAGGCCTGCCCGCAGATTCCTGCACTATCGAGTCTCTTTGCCAAATTTTCTTCCAGGCTTCTTTCTTTCTCTTTCTAGTAGCCTCTCAGGACCTCAAGGACTCTCCAGCCTCTGACCCCAACAGAGCTTGAGCTCAAAAGAGGGAGATGGTGGCACTGGACACTCACTGACCTGGGGAAGGATCCTCCCGGAGGGTTGCAGTGGCGGCTCCAGAAGCGAGCTTACGTAGGTCCCGGAATCCTCCCGGGTCCGAGCTCTAAACCAAACGTTCTAGTCCCCGGGGAGGCTGAAATATAAGAAACTGGCCCAAAAGCCCTTGGGTAGCTGGATCCCTCTGCCCATTCCCCCCACCCTAGGCCCTGAGCCAAGAGGGTAACAAAACTATGGAAAACTGAACAGGAAAAGAAAAGGAAACGAAAAGAAATAAAATGAAGTAATTTAAATAGCTAAATTTTATTAAATAAAATTAATTAAATAAAATGGATGAAAATTCAATAAAATAACGGAACAAAAGCGAAGGGCTCTGCCCCCTTTATCTCCCCCAAATCTGGGGTCGCTTGCCCCGCTATCTCTCTCAACCCGACTTTTCTCCCATCCCACCCCAGCTCTTCCCGCCTCCCGGGGGAAGCAGACTCCGGGCGCCGATTCCTAAAGAAAACTTTTATTTACACGTTTGGGCAAAAGTACAAAGTATTATACAGGCGCCCCGCCCAGGGGGAGCGGGGCTGGTGAAACCTAAGGCGCTTTGTCGGGCCCGGGGTATGGGCGAGGGCTAAAGCCGGCAGAGGGTAGGGAAGGAAGGCCCGAATTGTGCTGCTGCTCGGAGCCCTCGCTTGTCCCGGGCCCTTCGGGGTGAGCGCGGCCACGGGCGGAGCAGGCTGGGGTGGGTGGCGCGGTCACAGCTGCCTTGCGGTTTGCCGGCCTCTTTACGAGGGCGGCAGCCCGTGCCCCTCATCCCGTCCCCTGCCCGCTCTCCCCCCACGCTGGCCCGACCCGGCCCGGCCCAGCCCGGCCGGGAGACCGCGGTTGTGGGCCCGTCCCTAGCCCCGAGGCCCGGGCCCGGGCCGGAAGCGCTTTCGGGGTGTAGCGGTCCGGCCGTGGCTCAGACCAGCGAGGTGACGGCGGGGACCTTGGTGCCTTCTTCCTCCCAAGGTTGCAGGTTTTGCAGCGCAAACAGCGAAGAGTTGTGCAGACAGAGCGGGTCCGGCTGGATGGAATCATTGAGGCTCTTTTGGAAGGCGTCATGCTGGAGTTGCAGCATCAGCCGGCTTGCTTGCTGCCTCTCTGCCTCTCTCTCCTCTGCAGTCTGCCGCCTGCACGGGGTAGGGGAAAGTGGTGGACACATTCGCAAGGACTTACTCCCTTTCCGTGGCCTTAACCAAGGGAAAAACCCTATACCCTTCCGCAACCCTCACCCCGCAGCTTTTTCTCACCCAGGAATCTTCTTTCCCTTAATCCCGAGACCATGATTTAAAAATTTTCTCCAGGGCCAGTTATGGCCAAGAGCTAGGGACCAGAGATCAAGCAGCTCTTTGGAGAAGGACCCAGTGGACTCGGTGGCTCGGAGATTAAGGAGGAAGGCGGGGCTGGACTGGATGAGCACTGGAGGTGGGGTCGAGTATTATAGCCTGCCTGGTCCCAGGAAGCAAAATCAAAAAGGAGCCGCAAAAACTCGTCCCAGGAAAACGGATTCCGTCCATCTGGGCCTCCTCGACCCACGGAGAAGTCTCTACCCCTCCCTCCACTTCTGCTCCCCTCTTTGGTTTTTGTTCGTAAATTTTTCAATGCTTTTGCTTTCTACGTGGGAGGATACTCCACTAGGCTGCGGGTGTTTCGTTATTGTTATTTAGACAACAAAGATAGTTTCGATTCAGTAATAAGAAGTAGAAAATAGTCTGTTGCCTTTAGGAACACTACTTGTGTTTTGAGAGAGATGTCCCTCCCTCATTGCCTCTTAGAAATCCTCTCCTGTTACTGATTTGTCCTTCAATCCATTTCCCTGAAACCCTTTTCACCCAAATCAGAGAACCCTCTCAACCAATGCAGGTAAAATGCTCTGGGAGATGGGTAAAAGAGGACCAAAGTGGGGCAAAGAGGAAGGATAATATCCTACTACGGAGAAGGAAATGGAGAGAGACAGAGAGAGAGAGAAAGAGAGAGAGAGAGAGAGAGAGAGAGAGAGAGAGAGAGAGAGAGAGAGCAAAAACAAAAACCTCATTCCCAAAATGAAAACACAGAGAAAAGTAAAAAAAATAGGGAAACAAAAAATAGAAGCATGGAGGAGAAGAAAGAAGAAACAAGGAACCGGAAGATGAACTAGAGCAAGAAAAATAACTGTACAAAAACGAGAGCGGGAATCCTAGAGATGGACCGAAGTGGAGAGAAGGAAAGCCGTGCGAAGAATCATTTGGAGAGGAGAGGAACTAAGAAATTCAGAATGACTATGAGGAGGAATAAGAAGGGGGGAAAGGCAGGAAGGAAAAGAGGAATAAAGGCTGTGCAAGGTGATAGGGAGCAAGAGCTTGCAATTTTCGTACCGACATAGAGGTGGGAAAGGGCAGGGGGAGATAAGGAGCCAGAGGGATTGAGAGGAGGGAGACGGAAAGCAGGCGGGAGTAAGAAGTGAAAAAGGCCAGAGTTTAGGATCGGCTCCAGGCCGGGCTGACTTCTCTCACCGCCACTTGGTCCTCCTGTTTTGGAACCAAGTCTTGACCTGCGCATCGGTCATCTTGAGGGATTTGGCTAGCGCCGCCCTCTCGGCAGAGGCCAGGTACTTCTGGCGATGGAAACGTTTTTCTAGTTCGCAGATCTGCACCCGAGAGAAAGATGTGCGGGGCTTCTTCCTTTTCGGGGGCGTCCGGTTCTGGTATGGGTGTCCGATTCTCCGAGTTACGGTGAAGGGAGTGAGCGCGGCCGCTGCTATGGAGATAGATGGTACTTGTTGGAGCCCAGGCCCATGCCACCTTTCGCTGGTTGGACTTACCCTGATCGAGAACAGGAGTAGGGGGACTCCCTGGGACCCCTGGCCGGGCCCATCTTCATGCTCCTCTCCAGATGCAAACCACTAATTTGTTTCCTTTGGTTTCGTTTGTTCCCACAACTCAGGGTCCCGACTAGGACCAGAGGCAACCCTCCTCTCCACCACCTCCTGTAACCCCGCCCACGTCTAACTCTCCAAGAGCCCCGATCCCCCACCCCACCCGACGCCGCGGGGGTCTCCAGGGGCTCAAGGTTTGAAGGCCTCTCCAATTCTCGTTATTCCAAGATTGTCCCCCTCCCCCTTGCCCCCCCGCCAAGGAAGTGACCTGGGCTGGAGGGCTGAGAGGTGAGCTGTTTGGGGAGGCAATGAAAGGCAAGAAACACAGAGGCCCTGACCTTGGGAATACACCCATCACTTGGGCTGGGGATCGAAGCAGTGGAAGGGCCCTGGGAACGATGGGGTGCGGCGCGGGCCGCGGCGCTTATGTGATGGCTCACCTGTGAAACGATCTTTCACAAAGCGACGGCTGCTTTCCATCCAGGGAAAGTTGAGTCCGCCCAGGCTTGGCACAGCAGGCACCGCGGGCATGGCGGGCAGCGCACTGGGCAGCGGCGGCGGCACGGCCCCCGGGAGCGGCCTGTGCGCTGGAACTCGTATCACCCCCGCCGGTGCCAGGCTGAGATTGACACTGTAAGATCCCGCGTCCTCAAAGGGCGCGCCAAGGCCGGCGAAGGAGGCCGGTAGGGACGGGTACGTGGCGCCCGGCCGGCTCCCAGGTCCCCCCAGGTAGCTGGCGCCGTCGGGGCCCCTAGGGGCGGGTGCGCTGTCCTGGTCCGGGCTGTTAAGAATCTGGTCTATGCCGAAGCTGATGGGCTCGTGGGGATGTGGGGTCTGCGCGCTGGCGGGCGCCTCCATCCTGGGCGGGCGGGCGGGCTGGGCTGGGCTGGGCGGGGAGGCGGCTGGGTCCCCGTTACGGCGCAGCCATGAAGGGCCCGGCGCCTCTCCTCGCACTGAAACTTTGCCAAGAGTGCGCGGGCCCGACAGGCTCTGTGTCATCTTTCTTGAACCGAACCTGGAGTTTCCGCTGCTAATTTCTCTCCCGCCACTGCCATTGGCTGTGAGCAACAAGCCTCTCTCTTCTCATTGGCTCCTGGGTTTCAATAAAGGGCTAATTCATGGAAATAGGAGCTTAGGGACTGTTCCAAGGTGACATCATTTTAACAAACGAACAATAGGTCAAATTTATTAGCCGGGATAATGGGCGGCGGATATTAGAGCTGGATCCTCAGCCTCTGAAACTCGAAATCTAACGAAGCCGCAATTAGGAGGCGCTCCCAATTCCATCTCGGGCCCGGGACCACAAATATCTGCAGCTCCAGGCCTGACTTCTTAATATCTTTTATATTTTCTCTAGTTTTCTATTTTTACCCGTTTGCGCAAAAAGCAACTAACCAACCTGTAAAAACAAACCCCACCCCCCAAACAATCAAACAGAAAAAAAGAGAATTCCTCAAAAGCAAAATCTGGATTCTCACTAGAGTCAGGAGACTATTCCTTCTGGAGGTGAAGGGAAACCAGGTGCGCAGGGCCACAAGGCTCTACAGATTCCGAGCTTTTTAAAATTGTCTTTCCCCTCTTCCCTCCCCCCCCTTCCCCCCGAGGATCCTGGCCCAGATAGCTAGATCTACGGACAAGGCGCGGCGGAAATCTTTATTTCTTTTCGTGGAGATGCTGGAATATTCAGCCTGCGCACGGCTCTAGGACTCTTATCCCATTCTGCTGACCCCACTGGCCCGGTCTCCACGTACGATGTGTTCGCCCAGGCTCAGACTGATTCTATATTTGCTTTCCCTGCCGAGAAGAACTATGGAGGAGAGAGAACGAGTAAATGGGGAAAAGGAGCGTGAAGAGAGAAAGAGAGAGAGAGTGAAAAAGATTGTGTTCCTAAGCTGCGAGGCGCCGCGAAGTCATTGCGCCAGGACCCGCGTGGTATGAATTCTGTCCAGAGTTTCGGCCGCAGCCTGCACAGTGAGTTTGGAGACGCTCCCTGGCGTTGGAGCGGGACCAAAGGCGCTAACAATTCAATCAGGTCCAGACGCATTTACTTAGTCCGGGGTTATAAAGGGAAATGAAAACGGGGAAGCGAATTGTTCTTAATGGGATGTAATGGGGTTTGATCTGTACCCGAGGGCGGTGGAGCCTGGTGTCTAGGGGAACAGGGGAGCCCCATGGCCTGGGAGGCGTGGTATCTCGGAGGGGCCGGAGATACTGGGACTCTGGGTGGCCCGGGCCAAAAAACGAAATCTGTGGTTGGAACCTCATGTGCACTACGTGGGTATTAGATGTGGCCACCTGGGGCTCCTGGCGGAAAGTCAGGTGGCTCTTTATATGCCTCAAGTTCCCCCCAGTCTTGGTTATCACGGGTTCAATATGGGGCCCCAAGCAGATTTCCGACTTAGTCACTGTTTCTGCACCCTTTCACACAGAGATTCGGGAGATTTCTCGGGAGGAGCTAACTAGTTTTCCTCGCCTGGGTGTGTCACCCCGCTCCTATCCCTTTTCAAGATGCAAAAGTCGGGAGACCAGGACTTCCTTGGTCTCGCGTAGAAGATCCAGGGCAGTGTTCGGACCTGAGATGGGGGGCTGGGTGAGTCCGAAGATCCTAAGCAGAACGGGACTCCTGAGAGTACAGTTAGAGGGGCACAGCCGGAATAGCGGCGACCTTGAGAGGTCCTGGGGACCAGATTCACTCTCCCTATCATCTCCCCTCCAGAGACTAGGGGGAGGCGGGGACACCGCTTTGTTAGAGGAAATTGCAGGTTGATCTGCATAATGGGCCGGGCGCCCGGGGCCATCTCTTTATTGCAGAAGAGCTTAGCTATCAATCCTAGAGGCGAATGACCCCCCTCACTTTCCTTTTTTGCTGTCTGCCTGACCTTGGGGGCCGCCCCCAAGTGATGAGTGTAGGGTAAAGGACCTGGTCCAATAGGTGGTGTTTGGGGAGGGGGGCGCGGCCCCTTTCGCGGCTCTCATAAGGCGTTCCTGCAGCAGGACTGGGAGGAGGCTAGAAGGCTCTGTAGAGGGAGGGAGGAGACCTGTCACTATGGTAACAGGAGGTATCGCAGGTAGGAAGGGGGGAGAACTATGTCTTCCTCCCCACCCTCTGCTTCCCTAGTTGAAGGTCCCACCACAAGGTTACTTTCAGCTTCCAGCAGGGTCAAGACTGAAAATTAATTCAAGGAAGATTTATTAAGCGCCTACCATGTGCCAGGCACAGTGCTAGCCGCAGAGTTTATAAGGACAGTAGAGGAGAACCCAAGGTTCATAGGATCCAGAGCTGGAAGGCACTTTTGAGTTCAACTCATTTTACTGATAAGGAGGTTGGGTTTTTGAGCAGGGCACAAAAGCAGCTTTAAGAAATAACTTTTCATGCAAAAGATAAAACATCTTCCTTTTAATCACAGCTCTTGGAGAACAGACCATTCCTCTTCCCTAAGTTTGGAAGGCAAGATAGGAAGTCTCTGTATCTCTTTTTTGGGTCCTGCACATTTCCCAGGCCCCTTCCTTCCTTCCTTCCTGCCTCCACCTGCCTCCTCCCAGGTGTCTGAGTTTAGACAATATGCCCATTCCCCAATGTCTGCAGGAAACAGGCCCTATGTCAACCTTTGCCCTTCTTACCTCCCTCCTCCCCTTATGCTAGAGAGAAGGGCACTTACATTTGTTTCTGAAATGTAATTTCTGTCCCTGTCTGTTTTCATGTAGGCACTCTTATGAGGGAGGCTGAAATGTATAACATCTGTGCTCAGGTCTTTTCTAGTTGTGGGAAATGGAGACAATCTAGAGAAACAACTTTTGCAGCTCATTTAGAGACCCTCCCAGAAAATGGTGGGGGAGCCAAGATGTCTGGTTGGCATAGGGACTCCATTTGCCTTTTGCTATCACTGGAGCCTGGCAGGTGAAGGCCTCTATTAATGTATTTATCCTTATATGGATGCATATGTCCATATATAAACATACACACAGAGATATGTAAACACACACTCCCAAATGAGGAAGCCTCATTTTGGGGCTGCATGGAAATGCTGAGTGAGCACTAAGAGGTAGTTGTGGGGGCCAGTTGAGTGGATAGGCTACTTCTCCCCCCAGCCTCCTATCCCATAGCCTTGAAGTTATAGCACAGATGAGTGTCCCAGCTCCCTGTACATACACACACACACACACACACACACACACATACTAAAGTTGCTCATCTGCTATGTACATATATGTATATGCACACACATAAACAGGATGTCTAGGGAGACTGAGTGCAATGGGTCCAGTTTACTATGATGCTTCCTTTCTGAACTTTGGCCTTTAATACTTCTTCCCAAGATGCTTGACTTGAAGGTGAGAGGGAGAAGAAACCCAACCAGAACTATTTGGATTTCTTCCTCCATTTCAGAGGTTTTGTGCAAGAAAAGAAGCTGGAATGTTTCAGGTTCCCTTGAAGCCAACATGGCCTTCCTCTAAGAGACATCAGGAACCTCCATTTTTAGAGTAATTAGAGTCATATAGAATCCTAGAAGTTAGAACTAGAAGGAACTTAATCTGTTCCAACCCTTCACTTTACAGATGAGAAATCGAAGGCCTGGAAAGGTTAAGTGCTACCCTAAAGGCAAGGCAGTCAGTGTGGTGATACCTGTTTCTTGTTCTTAACGGAGATCTAGCAAGACCACAGTAATTGACTGCTGAGGAAAGGAGCCAGGTAAGAAGACAGACTTTTTTCTTCTCCTGAGCCTGTTTACAGCAGCATCTGTGATGAATGGAACCAAAAGAGAGGATGAGCTTTCAGACCATTTGGAAGTACCTTATTTTGATCCTTCTGTCTGGGTTGAATTCATCTCATGCATGAATAGTTTTAGGTTCTTTGTAACTTTTCTTCTCTGATACTTGTTTCTCTGATAAGGGCTTCAAGCTAGCCAATCACCTGTCCCCTGTCCCCTCAACTGCCAGCAGCCCACATTTTTTTGCCTTGTGAATCTAACTTTGTCCTTTCCCCCAGCTTTTCATTTTGGGTAAGCTGACATAAAACTATCTTAAGAGCTTCTTGGGAAGGCCTGTGGGAATCTGTGGAGTAATTAAAGACAAGTGACACAAAAAATGTCTCAAAGACTGTCATTCTCTTCATGCTGTCGATCAACCGAGAGGAAAAAGAGGGAAAAAGTAGGTAGGGATATAAAGATTCAAAATAATGGGTGGAATTCAGGATTCAAGGTACCATGGGGCATCTTTTTGGGAGAGGATTGAAATATTTTGAGCTGTCTAGGAAAGAGCTCGGTGTATATATGAGATCAAATTGACAGGGACTACAGAAGTCTCCAGACACTGAGAGAACTGCATCCTTCTGGATCAGCTTACTCACTCAGCTTTATACAGCTGATTTTTGCCTGCCATGGTTGCTAATAGTTTTCCTGCTCCTGGACCAGCCCTGAGCTTTCTCCTCGTTTCAGCTTCCTAGTATGTAAACTGTGGCTGGCCAAAGTCTCCTGGATATTTGGTGCCTGTCACAGACAGAGAGGTGGCTAGAAGGAGGAATTTTGATAGAAGGGGTGGGAATGAGGAATTATTCCTCCTAAAGTGCCTAGTGGATATCAGGGAAAAGCACCAGGTATAAGATTTTGATTCCTGGGAGTTGAGATTGAACATTCTATATTTTGAGGGTTTAAGGAGAGGGAGGAAGAGCAGTGGGGGAAGGAGCAAGAGTCGAAAGTAGGAAGCAGGAGTGGGAGGAATTGAAAAGGCAGGGGAAGTGAAAAAGAAGGAGGAAGAATAACATAGCAGTGCCAGATGCAGGGAGTAAGGAAGAAAATGGCATTTTCAGTTGGGGTTGGGGCTAGAAATAGGAAGGCATGAGAGAAACCCAAGAAAATAAAAGGAATAGGAAGGGTGGAAGAAAAGGGAACATAGACCTAGGAAGAAAGCCTGTATTTATAGGCTTATGCTTCTAGCATAGCCAAAATGATGTGAATATTTTAAGAAGTGATAGAGCCATTATAGCTTAACCCCCACTCCACAGTCACTTTCTTTTTTTAGGGCATAGCTTAAATGCTATATTTTGCATGAAGCCTTTTCTGATCACCCCAAATGAATGACTTCCCAACCAAACTGTTTTAGATTTTTATATATTTATAATCATTTTATACTTATGCTCTCTCTATATATTTTAAATACTTGTTATCTTCCTCCCTTCTTTGCAAGTATGAATTGTTTCTTTCTTTGCACTTGAGTCCCTAGAGCCTAACATATTACCTGGCGCATAGTAAGTGCTTAATACTCATTAACTGATTTATTTGGTGACTGGATGTCTTGGAAGTACATGGGTAACACAGGTTAGTGTGTTTAGATGACAGACCAGACCCATCAAGGACTGACCCCTATGTCCCTTTGACTTTTATGGGGGAAGAAGGGGATTTTTACTCATTTAAATATTGTGTTCAACAAAAAAAGAAGACTGTTGTTATCATTTCCATTTTATAAAGAAAATGAGAATAGGATTCATTTAGACAGTCATTTGAAGGAGTAAGGATTTTATATATACATACATGTATATACACACATATATATGCATATGTATATATATGCATGAGTTATAAATGTGTATCTAGTGCTTTGGTTTCATCCATCTGTAAAATGGGAGAAGAGGATGATACATTTTCTATGGTTCTTTTCAGTTCTAATGGTCAGTGGTCTGGTGAGCAGGGCAATCAACTCTCTTCCAGCTGTCAGGACCTCTGGGACCTGTAGGGCAGTAAGAACCACCTTTAAACCTTCTATAACTATCACAATGTTTGCCTCCCAGATCCATCTGCCATTTTTCCCATTTTGTATTATACAACTTTCCTTTCCTCCTGACAGATTTTTCTACTAAATTTGACTTAGTTTCAACAGTTTTGTTGGGCAAATTACATTAAGACAGATGTTGCAGGTATCCTTTATGGTTTATTTATCGTGATACTGTTTGTATCTCACGCTTATAAATAACTTATGTTATGGCTTTTGTTTGTGGAAATGTAACTTACATATTTTATTACGCTTTCTGTAAACCTCAAAAAGAATCTTGTCAAGGAAGCGCTCTTATCAGCAATCCAAACTATGATGCGTAAAACCTACTCTAGCATTACTCTAACATTATTTTTTAATATGCCAAGGAGGCATGTTATTTCTCTGTAGTTTGAAAGGTTTGCTGTCATCATAAACTTACACCTCAATAAAACATTAAAAAGTCTAAAGAATTATTTTATAAAATTCATAGCAGTAGATGAACCATTGCTGTGCAGAACCCTCAGATGCAAAGCATGGCCAAGCCTTAAGCCTTTTCTGGGAGACTCCCCCACCCCATTTCATAGAGACTCCTCTGTGGAATCCCCAGCTTTCCATAAGCCACACCCTTAAAGTTCAGGCTGGGAAAGAATATCTTTTGGTCCTATAGTGCTTTACAATTTACAAAGCCTTCTCATATGTTAGCTTACCACTCAGAAGAAGTAAGAAAACTAAGTCGAAATCACAGAATATTACAGCTGAGGTCTTAGAGATAAAGGAAAGATGAAGACACTGGTGAACAAAGGGGTCAAGCATCTTGCTTGTGGACATCTGATTAAGACCGGCCATCATATAATTTCATTCTTTTTTTTTTTTTTTAATCAATAGAGGTCTTCAGTACTTTTAACCGCAAAGTAAAACCAATGTGGAAATTTCAGTGGTACCATGATGAATTTTTAGAATTGTTTTTTTTTTTTTTAGAAGTTCATGTGTAAGAGCAATTTTCTGTGCACTATAAATCAAAAGCAACAAGGAACTCTGATCCTTCTCCCTCTTGTTACAGAATCTTCCTAACCTAGTATACTTCTGAAGGACCCAGGAAGTCTAATCCTCTGTTTCCTGTTCTCTCTTCCCCATGAATCCTGGCTTTAAGTCAGGTTCCTGACAAATGAAGCATGCTATTCAGAATGTACTTTGGATTTTCAAGGAGATGGTCAATTTTTAGATCTTGGTTTGTTCAGCTTTTCAGAACTCACTTGTGAGGCTATCACCAGGAAGTTTTTGTTTCCCCTTTCCCCCAATAATTTGAGCAAGAATTTCTCTCCTAAGAATGGAGAACAATTCTCCTGGAAGCTTGTAATGGGATCCTCACTCTTCACTGACATTCTGAACTCTACTGTGGGCACTTCCTGAGGAAGGAAAAGAGCAGAGAGGCTAGGATATTTAAAAAGTATATTAAAGTCCATGTAAACAGTTTAAAACAAGATATGAAGCTTTGGAGCTCTAACAATTTGACCAGAGTTAATCTCATCATTAGACAGTGTTGACTTTTGAAGAAGATGCTAGAAGCCCTGTGGGGCAACCTTCTCTTTTGTGCCATTCATTTCTAGCTTGGAAGCAGCCACATTTACCTATATTCTAATCATTTAATGATAACTGAGATGGAGTCCCTTGCTATATTTTGTGAAAAGTTAATTTGTTTATAAAGTATTTCTAGACACTCTCCAAAGATTCCTGATGACTGGCATTGTGTGTGCATGATTTCACAATGTGAATGATATCATTCACATTGTATCACTCCAAGATATACAGGAATGATTTCATGTAGGATTTTTTTTTTCAGTTGTGTTATTCTTCAATAGGTAGACATTTTCTCAGTGGGTTACTGCGTTAGTATGGTAAAATGGAAAAAGGGAAAGACTGGGCATGAATTCTGTTTCTATTTCTAACTGCTTGAATTCTAACCATTGACTTGTAAAATAGGGATAATAGTACTTTTACTATCTACCCCACTAGACTGTTGTGAGAACTGAAATTTGTTTTGAAGTGTTTTGCAAATATTAAAAGTGCTATTTAATGTGTGCTATGAATTTTTGTCATATGTGAGTGTAATCTCAGTTTCTTACCCCATGTGTGAGAATAATCTCATTAAGCTATTAATGATGCTCTCCTTGCCTAATGATAATTAGCATTTACAAAACATTCTAAGGTTTGCAAAACACTTTAAAATGTTACATTTTTATCCTCACAACAGACATGAGAGGTAGATGCTATTATCATCATTTTTATATGTAAAGAAACTTAGGCAGATAAAGATGAAGTGCCTTGCTGAGGGCTACATAGTTACTATGTTTCAGTGGCAGGATTGGAACTCAGGTCTTCCAGACTTCTAGTGCTTTGAGCTGGTCAAGGATTGTTGTTTTGTCTATCAGTTTTCAAGCTTAACTGATCTTAAATGCCTAGAGTGGGTGGAGCTGTGATGTTTGGCTCATTGGAATCCCTTCAGGGTGATAAAGAAAACAGAGTACCTTATTATTTTCATCTCAATATTTTAATGCAAAATTAAGATGCTTTTCCATGGCACTAAACTGTTTTATAGCACACATGTTTCCATAAATGGGATTATGACCTCAAGAAGATGTTTTATGGGCAAAAAGTTCAAGAGAACAAAACCCTCAGAAAATGAACTCCTAAACTAAGCCCTCCTAAACAAAATTAATTCACTTTATTGACACCAAGTCATCTTGACTCCTTCAATAAAAATAAAATGTGGTTGCTTTACAAACAGGGTGGGGGGAATTTCTCAACCCTTAATTATCAATAAAATAGAATCCTTTGTATGCTTTTTCCTATCTCTCTGTGCTCACATCAGCAGAATGTGGACTTTGAGAGTTATTGAAATGATTCTGCTGTTGTGTGCTGTCTGTTGTGAATACTGAAATATTCAGAAAGGTTTAAAGAAATACTATTTGGTAAGAAACAATTCCAACATCAACCTGCATATTTATCTTTTAAGGACAATGACTTTTTTTTTTTTTTGGTTTGTTTTATTAAAGTGATAAATAAATTACTAAGCTGGACCATGAATGCAATGACAATAAGGTACAAAATAAAGTGGGAACTGCCTTCCTTGAATTAATATAATATCACATGTAGAACACAAATGGGAAATACATCCTTCTTTAGTTTCCTGAATTTTGGCTAAACCATTGATCTGCATTTCTTTTCTCTTGGAAAAATAATTAGAATGATCATATAACAGAAACAAATTGTTCATCTACTACAAGTTTCCATACTTTTAAATCTTGAACTTTAACCAACCCTCTTACCCCTAGTACATACTGTCTTTGGCACCAACAAAGCCCATGGTAAGCCCATGAGCTTGTCAGGATGGGTATGCTGCATTTTCTATTTTAAACATACCCTTTCACAATCCCTGAAAACTATATAGGAGCAAAAGGGTTTATGCTTGGCAATGCCCAGTGCTTTAGAGGCTAGCTGTCTCATTCTTTCTGAAGAAATGTTCTTGCATATAGCAACTGCATGGCTTAATTCTTCTAGACTGAACCACTTTAAATTTATGCTAGTGAAAAGAAAACATCGTTTGTAAGTCATTTAATTGTATTACTGTCTCTCTGCTTTATCAGATGCCATTGTGTAGGAGAGCTCTGTAAGCAATCCCATGGGTCACCTCAGAGAGCTCCCAGCCTTGTTCTAAGTGCCCTTATCGCAGCGTCTCTAACATTTAATGTTCTATATTCATAGAAAAATAATGAACTTTATTAATTTAACAAGTTCAAATGGCATTTGTCTCAATCTCTGCTCTCTGTTTTAGTTAATGTAGCCCATGTTGAAGGATGAATCCCTAATTTTTCTTCTAAAATATTTGTGAATTCTCTGCTTCATAATCATTAACTAATACACATTTTGGAGCAAAGCTGGATTTATTTTGTTCTTTGGTTAAATATTGTTTTTACAGCATTTTACAGCAATATAAGGACAAACAGAAAGGTTGAAAATCTTTTTAAGCAAAGATTGTGATTTTACATTGTTCTCATGCTTATAAATTCTTACAATTAGGCCAGAGTTATAAAAATGCAGATATTGTTTAAAAATTTTTTTTTCCACTGGGCCAGTCAATATCAGCATACTGAGGCCCAAACCATCCAGAGTCTATTCAAAAATGTTATTCTTCAGGGGAGTCATTGGAATTGGGTCAGCTCATCATGTCCAAAACGCCTGATTCTGTACTTCCATCACTACGTAGGGCTTCAACCATATCTCTTCTGAAAACTGACAGATTTTGAGTGAATCTGTAAGAAAAAAGATGACACATGATGAAAGGGTGAGCTTGCCTCCCTTTTCTGTGGTGAGTCAGTGGTCTTCAGAACCTTGGACAGATCCATGCCTCTAAATGTTTCCTAAAAGTAGGACCCTTCTCATTTTACTAGGAAGGAGACACATTATCTGTCCTTGCATTTTTTTGAGATCTGTTTCTGTTTAATAGTTTTGTTTAGTGAGGTCATCCAGACACAACATTTTTCCTTTTAGGGGAACCTCTAGATCAGCTGTTCTAGTCTCCTTTTTCTGCTCTACATTAAAGAACTGGTTCAGGGGGCAATAAATTGCCAGGCCACCAGCAGGCCAAATTTTCTTTGTGCCATTGTCAGAGGCTCCCAATTGGCCTCAAACCTACCCTCAGAGTATGATGTGTTTGACTTGATGGAGATTTTTCTTCCTTATGAATAAAGTGTGCAAGGGAAAATGCCTGCCAGGTTACATATGCCTTAGTTTTGCATCACAATACTCATTCTCAAGTATCAGATAGCTGCTGGGTTGACAGACTCAAGCCATTCTAAAGCTGGAACTGTACCATATCCTTAAGAATAAGGATAAAGATTGAATTTTTTTAAAGCATCTTTTCCTTGTACAATATTTGCACTTGTGATTGATCAATGCAGGCCTCTTTTGCCATTATGGGACTAATTCAGGACTATTATTTACGGTAAAGAATAATCCTAAAATGCAATATCATTGTGCTAAATATGAAGCAATTGCTTCCCACTATACCAAGCTGAAAGTTACAGGAGAAGGACAGTTCATGGCTGAGGGGCAAGTCATTTAACTTTTTGATGACTGTTTCCTCAACAATCAAAAGGGAATAATAATACTTATACTATCTATCTCATTCGACTGTTGTAAGAAAAGCAGTTTGCAAAACCTAAGATACTGCAAATGTGAATTCCAAAAGCCTGTAGCTCCAGGGAATTCCTATTCAACTAGCTGCCTGGTAGGGAAAAGATACCCTAAGTAGCTGTGCTTTTTGGGAAATACTTACCTGTCTCTGTTCTTTATCAGCAGGTTCTGTTCCACACCCTCCATCAGGCTCCTGAAACACTGGGCCAGGACTTCATGTTTGCCAATGGGTTGGCTGTTTATCAGGCTCTCCCTCAATTCACTGAAGTACTATTAAGAGGCAAACATTTTAGAAGACAACCAGAGGGCTCAGAATTCAGTTCTGGATGTTTATAAGCTGAGGGCTGGGGTGGGGAGAGTGCTGGACATGGGCTTTTCTAGTCCTCCAGGATTTCCTCATGTGACTTCCAGGGGCTTTATTTTTGCTTACATTTGCTTCAGTGCCTGGTTAGTAAGCATTTTCTCACCTGCCTCCCAGAGGAGGCTTGTCCCATGGAGAACTATACTTCAAGTCTGAGGGTGAAACTTGAAACAACTGAAACCTTCTTAACTGCAGTTTAAACTTAGCAATGGCTACAAAGCCTCTTTTTCAGGGTCATGCTATGGCTGCTCGGGAGAGTGGTGTTCACTGTTCTTCCCTGGGAGTCTCACTACTTTGTTCCATGGTGTAGAGGGGAGGTACTAGTTTGAAGGTCAGAAGTCTTAGGTGTAAATCCCTTTCCTAAGCTTTGTGACCACAGGTAAGTCAACTCACCTCTGAGACTTAGTTTTCAAACATTTCTATTTCTAGGAAGGAGATAATGACACTTGTACTCTCTAGCTCAAGTGTTGTGAACAAAATGTTTTTTAAACTTTAACATATTATCTAAATGTTACTATTGTTGTTATCATTATTATTTGTAGGTTCTGTTTCTCTTCATCTAATCTTCACATTTAGTAGAAAGTAGTGGGGACTTTTCTAGGCTGAAAGAGAAGTTTTCTCAAATGTTTTGGTTTGGGATTAAAATAGAAGTGATGCTGATAAATACACTGGTGTGGATAGAAAGTGAGCACTGTGCAGTGGAAACAGATCCTTATGCAGCATCCGAAGATCTGGGTCCATGTCCCAGTGATCCTACTTACTCTGTCAGGGATATGACTTAACATCACTGGACTGCTACTTTCTCATTTAAAACAAGGGCAAGTCAGAAGAGATGATTCTAAGCTGCTTTAGGAGATCATTTGCATTAGGAGATCATTTACATCTCTAGATCCTATGAGCTACAGAAACAGGGCTGTTGGGCCCAAACGCATGGAAGTGCTACAAGATCCCTGATATCAGGTTGTTTATTCAGGTGAATTACTCTCCCAAATGGCTGTAGATCATGTGGCCCACAACACACCCAATGCTGCTGGAACCAAATTAAAATATGATTGGGAAATATTTAACAATATAAATAAAACACAATGAAACATATATAGGTAATGTGTACTATCTACCTCCCAGGGCTGTTGTGAGAAAAGCCTAAGATACTGCAAATGTGATTTCAAAAAGTCAGTAGGTAAACAGCTCCAGAGAATTCCTATTCAACTAGCTGACTGGTAGGAAAAAGACACCCTAAGCAGCTGTGTCCTGCACAGGAATCCTTATGTATGTATTAGTGGCATCCATTTCTGTGTGAGTTTGACATCACTGCTCTGGACCACATTTTACAATGACTGCATGTGTCTTGTCATAAAGGATGGCATGGGGTTTGTGGTAGAGGAGGAAGGTAGAGAAATAGTATTGTGGATAGAGATAAAGAAATCAGTAGTTCTTGTTCATTTCTGAGAGATCTTTTTGTGATGTTAAGTGAAAAATCTGACATTCTTGGCCTCTAAACAAATAATAAGACAGCCACCGTCTCTTTGCTGGGATCTGTTGGCTTTTACATAAATATAAACCTTTATGTTAAACAGCTCCTAATCATTGGAAACAGTCTAATTTTAGCATAAAGGTAACATCTTGCCAGATATATGCTTATTCTTTTGAGTCCAAATGGGCATGATATTTAATTTCCATCATACGCTAAAGCAGTTCACATCAAAATACACATAATTAATATGTAGTCAGACTAATACTTAAATATGATATATCAGAGATATTATACTTAAACTACAGTGTCTTCCTGAACAAGATTGGGAATGCACAAAACTACTTATTTTTCTCTTTTATAATGATGCAGTGACTCACACCAAATAGAAAATTATTAGTTTTTCATCCCAAACCATGAAATATTGCCTCCATCAGTAAAGTATAATATTGTGATGTCATAAGCTTTTTCTAAACACTGAATTTGCCCTTATTCCCTCTCAATCATTTTAAAAGAACTGCTCTCTTTTATAGAGCTTGGATTTAAATCACAATAACACTGAGGGAAGATGAATGACAGTGCTATTGGATGTGGCTAAAATTGGATACTTCAGCACAGGTGAATGATGAGACAGCTCTTCTCTTTTTGATATATTTTCTTCTTCTATTAGTTTCCTTCCATGGCTGGGATTTCAGTTTGAATTTTAATGTATGCGGCTGCCTCTAATCTCAATGTCTTTTTTCCCCAGTACTATCTTATTGTATAGACAATTCATTCTCTATAGCAGTAATATACTGATGGCTTGAGAGACAGAACCATCAGCAGCAGGAAGCACAGTGTGGCCAACCTCCCTTCAGGAGCCATATATATACTGCACATATGTGTGTACACTTGCACGCGCACGTGCGTGCGCGCACACACACACATACACACTTCCCTGAATACCAGGCCCTTTCCTTGCAGAGGAGTGTCAGTAGCATCTATGGGGATTTGACACAGACTCTTCAAACAAGAAAGATTTATTTCCCTAAAGATTGAGGGAGAGTGGCAAGGGCTTGCTTCAGATGTGGAGTAGGAATTTTTGAGCTTGGAATAGTTCAAGATTAAGAGGCACTGGACTTCAATAATTGGATCCAAGGGTTGGAATCTCAGGTTTTGTTCTTAAGATCCATAAGATGTGTTTGGAACTTTCAAGGGAGATGGGGATAATTAAAAAAAAATTGTTCTGTGTTAATTGTTTATTTAAATAATCTTTAGCTTAAACCAATAACAAAGGTGGCAGGGAATAAAAGACCCATCTACTATACAACAAGTGTTTCTTATGTTAAATAAAAAAGGATAAGCTGTGGGGCTGGGAAGAGGTACATCAGATGGGCTCCTGGGAAAAGCCCAGAGCTGCCCCCAAATCTCCCCACTGTAGTGTTCTTTGGGCTATATATTATCACCTCTGCAGGAGAAGGGATAATGTAGTCATCAACTTCTCCTGCAGAGGTGATAGGATATGGCCCAAAGACGTTACCTCTTCCTCAGGTCAGCACATTTGGCCTCTGTGACACTGATCCTCTCCACTCATCTCTAACACTCACCTCCTCATTGAGTAGTATAAGGCCCAGCAGAGGCCTTGACACTGACCACTGATTCCGGCAGTCCTCAAAAATGATGATGTTCAAGAGAGCAGACATCATCTGAAAGAATAATGCATATGGAATTGGTACTGTTGGCTTGGGTCTCCCCCTCATCTGCCTCAGCCACAATAACTCCCTCTGGAAAACACCTAAATTTTTGTAAAGCTGTATACTCCATAGAGAAGCAGCCAATCGAGAGTGGAGAGCAGTACAATCATCCAGTCTCAGAAGCACATTAAAAAACTTAGTAGTATCTAAAGAAAAGCAATGAGCACCAATGGTGCTAAGAAGGTACTAGTTTTCATGTTACTCACCCACAGAAGAATTAGGGGAACAAGCCAACAATATCTACTTTTCAATCAGGAAAATTAAGTGATGGGGACAGCAAAACTTCTTCCCTATAAAACCCAGACACTAGAGAGGAGAGGACTCAGGTAGGTTCTGGAAGTCTTTGTCTGAGCTTACCATAGCAGAAAGATGAGATAGACCTGAGAACACATTTTGGATGCTTCCCAGGCCCCATTCAGGCACATGACAGTCAAGTGCAGAGGAGGAAGTTTCAATCCTTGCCTTTCCTGCCCTAGCATATGGCACATAGAAACAGGATTGTCAACCTCTGTTTGTTTTGGCTGCTAAAGCTGCTTCCTGTTGGTGTCGTCGGGCCATAGTAGGATGTTTCCATCTACATCTCTACCCTAATCCTAGGGCTCCTTTTGAGGCCTCTGCTCCTCACCCTCTCCACTCTTGGTACTTAAGGCTGTAGGTGGCGGCAGGACATATAGAGCCACTTTCCTAGCATTCTGTATTCCCTCTCTTCTAAGTTTGACTTGTCATTTCCCTTATGAAGATAGTTCAGCTTTAGGTATTGGCAGCCGGGGTCTTATTTTTTTTCTTCTGATTTCGATGTCTGACTTCAGGTCAATTATTTAACTTCCACATGTCTTAGTTTTAGTATTTTTAAAGTGTGGATCAGAAATGAATACATCACAGGGATGTTGTGAGATACCAATTATATCTGCAGTAAAAGTACAAGATTTCTAGTCACATTCATAAGGTACCTTCTAGCTCTAAACTTTTGTGCTTTTCTACTTTAATAAAGCATCTGTGATATCATCAGCATAGATATAACTTTCACTGATACAGGTCACAACTCTTCAATCTGTGGGGTTTTTGCTTATGTTTTATCACATAAATCCTCCATGGAGATCTAGCCATTATAATATAATAAGGCTGGTGATTTAGGAAAGCTTTAATAATAGATGGGCAATAATTGTCTGTCCAGCAACTCTGGGAACAGTTTGGGTCTTAAGATGGAGAAGATAATCTGCAAATACAGAAGAGTCTGCATGTCTATAATAGAGACCACATTCCAACAAGCTATCCAAAGTCACAGAGCCACAAATTAAAATGACAAAAAAAATCCCCTAACAGATCCATTGAGGCAATCTAAAATATTATGGGCTTTGCAATCTGGAAGCAGAATGAATATTTTTATGGAAAAGATTCAAGTCAGTGGCACCAAAACTCCTCCTATAAATGACGAAGCATCCTGAAGTGATGTGCCAATTACTTTATATGGTACTCTTGTGGATTCATTTCTCTGAATGCATGTATTTATGTCTGTAATAAGCAAGGGAATGTTTGAATAAAATACTTTTCTAAAAATAAAGTTGGTTAAAAGGAACTTTTCTTTCATACTTGTGGAAAAATTAGTAAAGCAAATCTGTTCAATTTATATTATTATTATAGCATTTCATTACCAGTAGAGTTTTTCTAATAATTATCAGAGGTTGACCTGCAGCAGGACCTAGAAAACATTCTTCTCAGAAAGAGCAGAGGTTGGAGAATCAGAATCTCTGAGAATAGAACCACATTTAGTTCAATAGTAGATCTTCGGTGGAAAGTTTCTTCCATGTTACTAAAATGACTAGAGGGGGAAGTAAAGAATTCTCAGGTTAAGAGATAACTCACAGGTAAGGGCAATCATTTAGAACATTTAGTGAGAAGGAAGTGAGCATGTTAGATGCAGGCACATCTCAAAGTCTTACTACTATCCTGAGGATAACAGGTCTCACCATATTAACTATGTGAGTTTGAAAGCTCATTTTGGTATAATATATCCTAGAATGGTTATTTTAATCTATTGCAAAGCATAATGCCTTTAAACAATCCTTTAAAAATGTACTTAAAAACCTTTCTGTTGCAAATAAATAAGGAGAAAGTCTAAGAGACAATTGATTGTACATTCTGTGTGACTTGATCCATCATTTATGCATAGTGAAAAAGTTAATGCAGAAACAAAAGTTTTTACTATATGGCTATAGAGATGGTCCTCCAAGACATATTGAAGTTGGAGTGCTAGGTTTGGGGAATTTCATTCCAATAAGGAGGTAGATTACTTGTTCGTTTTGCTTTTGGAGGTAGTACTAATTTAATTACACTAATTTAAGTACAACCACCTGCCTTCAATATGGAACAGCAGCTCTTGACAAGTACCCTATTTGGGGACTAGATTCAAATTAATGGTGGGCATTATGGTAATCTCTCAACTATTGTTCCTACAAAGGTATGGATAAACCAATCACTTCATAGTCTAAGTTTCATGTATCTGGCTTTGGCATTCAGCTACTGTTGTTCTAATAGAGGTGCTTATGATCTTTTGGGAATTCACATTATTTCAAACAAAAAATGAAGTCACTTTGAACATAAATTCATGAAAAATAAAGAAAACTAACTTACTCATAGCCTTACTCAATATATAACTTTCAGTCCCCATTAACTCTGAAGGAAGATTCTTTTTTTTATGTCAACACTGAATTGCTAGATAAAAAGTGTTCTCTCGATATGAAAGGTAGAGGCTGTTTAGAGCTGAGGTAAGGTAAGAATGAGGGCTGAATAGGAGTGAAAATAACCAGTTAGGCAGGGCAGTGGCCATGGGGAGGAAGCTACATAGGGATAAAGAGGGAGATCAATGTCGATATTAACAGGCAGTGATAAGGAAATCTGATAAATTCTGACCACAACCAATAGCCCAGCTTGTAGAAATGCAAAAATACAAACTTTCCAGATTATTTGGTTCAAAGGAATGATGATTCTGGACCTCTTTCAAAAGTCAGAGAATTCTCCTCAATTTCTATCAATAAGGCATAAGCATATCAACCATATCAACATGCTGTCCTCCAAATGGCAGTGTTTTTACCTAACAGTGATCTTAGGACCATAGATTTGGAGCTGAAAGAGACCTCATAGATTATGTAGTCTAACCCTTTCATTTTGTGGATGAGGAAACTAAGGCCATGGAAGATAAGTGAGTTGCCCAAGGTCACACAGGTGCTCAGTGGCAAAACCAGAATTTATACCGGGGTCTTCTGACTTCAAATTAAGTCCTCCTATTGTACCATGAGGATGAGTCTTAGCTATCACCTCACGCAGTTCTATACTCTAGTCCATGATTATGGGTCTATAACAGAGAGAGTTGATGTTATATCTATGTGACAGAAAAAACTGAAATCCATGCTCTATTTTGAGAGCTTAAAAAAAAAAAAAACCCAACAAAAACTCCTGTATGGACCTCTATAATACTCGGAAGGACAAATGAAGAGTTGGGCTCTCTGCACCCTCTGCAGTAGGCTTGCTTCTTTTTGGTTTTGTCATCACTCATTCTTCCCTCCTACCACCTGCCTTTTCTGGCTACCACTTCGATTCCACCATCTGCTGATTGGCTAAGGAGCCCCTGAGGTGTCTGGAAAGAGAACCCAGAGTTGTTGCCCCCTGAGAGTTCCCGGTAGACTCTGCTATTTTTCATCAAAAGAATTTTTAAAAATTTGTTGAAAACATTTTTAGAATTTCTAGATAACCCTGATTAATCCGGAGAATTTTTAGAAAGAAGAAACTTTGTCTTACTGGCAGACTGGCAATATACCACAATTTAAATTAAAATTATTATAAACATTAGAAAATGTCCTTATTTACTTTGTCCTATCAGACATCCTTCGAAAAATGAACGCTTACTATTATGAGCAGGTGGATGTTATTCCTTTCCTATTCTAAGTCTTAGACTTTTAAAGCCAAGGAAATCCCAATGGTTCTGAAGAAGAAGATGATAAAACCTCTAAAGTGATTCCAAAATCCATGCCTGACACTGACTTAAAATAATGAATTAAGCTGTAGCCAAAGTGCTGTGAAATATCTGTCCTAGAAGTCTTTGCTTTCATAAGCATGGGGATAAGAGACTGTAGAGCCCAGATTTTTAGGAGAGTAACCTTCCCCTCAGTATCCTCAGCAAACTCACCCCAGGCTCTGAAGCTATTGTGGGCCATCACTGCTAGAGTACAGAAGAATCCAAAGGCTGCCTCTTGAGGAAAAACAAGCCATAAATGGCTAGCACTCTTTAAAGCCAGCCAGTGGCTGTTGTTACAAAGTGCTGTTCCTGAGGCCACATGCACAGTAGATATTGAAATTTGATCCTGCTCATATTAGATAATAGTCATCATTAGGGAAAAAGAATCAATTGTTTTCTTCGTCTGCTGTCTACTTCTGTGCTACGAGTGGAATGATATGTAAGATGACAGGAACAGATGAATAAGCATATCTTTAGTTATTTTTACCTAGCCAGCTTAACTAAACCATAGTAAGCATGCTATGTTCAATTTCTTAACACTGGATACATATTAAAAAACATTCTCAAGTGCTTAGAACAGAAAACATTTAGCATTTGAAATGAAAATTCTCATACTCACTAAGTGCAAGATGACGTTGGCCCATTTTTAGGAAATGAGATGGTACAGTCAATTAGCGTATGGCCCATTCTCCTTTGGAAAATCACTTGGAGGGATGCCTACTTGGCCTCTGTACAACGTCGGAAAGAATCAAAACGGCAAGGGCACTGGCTGAGCTCTGCACTCTAAGCTGCCTCCACCCTGGGTGAAGAGGGAATGGGCAGGGCTGCTCTTCCAAACTAACTGCACTCACCTGCTTTTCACAAAGTCCAAAGGATGCTTTACCCACAAGTGAGAGATGGCACAGAATATTTAAAAACTCTTCCATCCATTGTCAAACTTAAGGAAAGATATAGTGGGATTTTGCTGTGGTATCAAATTTTTCTCATTACTAACAATGCCCTTGTTTTTGAAATGTTCACTTTAATCATAGTTTATTTGAGGAGGAATTACCTGGAAGTGTCTTTGCTTATCAAAGAGAAGATAGACTTAGAATGGAACTTCAGAATTAATTAATTGAGAGGACTGCCTGCAATGTGTCTATTCTGAATTTTACGGAACACATCACAGGAAAAAGTTTTATTTTCTACTGTTGAAATAAATTATAATAAATAATTCATTTTGGCAGCAAAAATGTACTGCAGAACAAGAGAACAAAATTGAGTATACTTCCCTGCAAGTCTCATTCCTGTATCTTCATTATCTATTTGAAACTTTTTATGAGTGGTAAATCATATTTCAAGGGGCTGAAGATACCATAAAACAGGCTTGCTGCATTAAAATAAAACCAAGAAACCAAGGGAGTTGGAGTGCTTTAGACTTTGCCATTTAGCCTTCGAGATTTTCTCCCCCTCATCCTGCCAACACCACACAAAACACTCTTTGATTTAATGAGGAAATTAAATATTGTTTGTGCAAATACCACCTATGTTCCCCTTTGAGATAATTTTGTATTCCCACCTCTCAGGGCAAGTTATCACCCCATTCTTCCATTATTGAAAGGGATAGTTTTTAATTATAAAAAGTCTTCCTCTAATTACCTATAAGACAGAGCAAAACTTAGTTTAGCAAGGTGATATTTATGTCTAGAGCAAATTATTGCCAACCTGAATTCTACCCAATGTCTCCAGGAAGCGTTTTAAGGGCATGGGTATGTCTCCAGACACCAAATAAGAAATGGGAAATCTACACACACTTATCGTCATTGACTGTTAGGTCTGGAAGGGGTTTCGGAGATCATCTATAGTCAAGCCACTCATTTTAATAAAAAGAAAAACTGAAGCTCTAAGAGCAATGACTGATATAAGGGGACACCCAGCTTACTTGAACAGAAGGCTCTCTGGAAGAGGGTATAAGGATATAGGGAAATGACAATTTAAAATAGATTGTCTCCACTTTTCTAGTGAGGTAAATTGAAGACCTGTTCACCTTGGTTCCCATCATCACCACCTCCACAAGTGGTGAAATATAACCCTCCTTGGTTTGTACTCTAAGTTTCCTGTAATTCATAGATTTTTAGAATCTGGAGTTGAAAAGGACCTTATGTATCATGTACTTGAAATTCCCTGTTTTTTAGGAAGTACAATCTCTCTTTGTCTGTCTCTCTGTCTCTTTCCATCTCCCTTTCTATTTTTCTCCTTCCCTCCCCTAGTCATGCTGATAATGTCAATAAATTTAGACCATGAAAAACATGAGCGCCAAATTGGGGTTTTTAAATAGAAATAACAGTTATGATGTCAAATTGCCGTGGTAACGCCAGAGATGGGCCCGAGGAGCCTTCTGTTTGGCAATCTAACAATGTAAACAAACTATTAACTTCCCAAATCAGGAGCAATGAAAAGGCTACTAACCAGCTTAAATATATTTGCATGACAGAGCTGACTACAAGCACATGTTTACATTAAATATTCAGTGATAAACTAAACTCTAACTGAGGCCATTCCAAAGAGAGAGAGAGAGAGTAGGGGAACAGCATGCTACTTTAGTGAATAGTCATCACAACATTTCTCAATGAATATCATATTTCACAACAGAATAACATAAAGGATAATGGCATGAGGGCATCTGATGCAGTCATCAAAGCAGAGTGCAATGAATATTGTATTTCATAATAAATATATTACCCCTTGCAGAAGGAGGTTCAAAGTTTCATTGCCTCTCATCTGTCACAACACTCTCCTTGATTTCCTGTAGGGACTCAGATGGACCTAAAAATCCTCACAAGCTCTAGTGGGGGATTATTTTACATGTCACATTCAAAATGTTTTCATGTGGGAAAAAGCAGCATTTATGCGGGAAACTCACAAGACATGTCAAAAACATTTTCCATCAAAAAGAATGATTATTCCAAGATTTGGACTTAGGTTGCTTTTTTTCAGATTTGTTTGTTTTTTAAACAAACTATCACTCACATGTCCCCAGAGAAAGGTCATAATACCAAGATTGAGGATGTTAACATTCCTTGATTATTACTTTAAATATATTTTGGAAAAGAGTAGAAATATGAATTTAGGTAAGTCTTTAAGGTAAGTGTGACACAGTGAAAAAAGGCCAGTGGAGAAAAGAATCCCCAAAGACCTTGGTTTCAGTTCCAGCTTTAATCTTTGTTAGCAGTGTAATCTTGGCCAAGTGATATAAATAGTAATCATTACTCAACCTCACTTGGCCTCAGTTTCCCTATCTGAAATAAAGGGGAGGACTTGATGACCTCTAAGGTTCTTTTTAGCTCTATATTTATGATTCGCCAAAACCTATAAATAATATAAAGAAGTCATCCAAGATTCAGCCTGGAATAGTTAGAACTCCTCACAATTTGGCTCCAACTGCTCTGTTTCCATCTGTCTCCAGACTTCCTACTTTCCTTCAAGGCTGAGCTCAAGTGCCCTCAGCTGAATAAAGTCTTTCCTGACCCTCCAAGATCTGGTAGCCTTTCTCTGCCTCCAACATTCTCCCCTGAAATGACTTCACACTTATTTTGTATAAATCTTATGCTTACTTATCTATATTCATGCTGTTTCCTCCCATGAGCTCCCTTAGGCCAGGATTGTTCTATTTTTGTCATTGTATCCCCTCCCTTCCCCCCACAGCAGAAAAGATGGCACAAAGTTGTCATTTAAAAAATATCTGTTGAATGAATGACTGAAAAGTATGGACCTGAAATAAGAAGAATGGGGTTTGAATCTTGGCTCTGCCATTTGCACCTTGGGTAAATCACTTCAACTTTATGGGCCTGTTTCTTCATCTGTAAAGGAATGGGATGGAACTTGAATGATCTTTAAGGTCTCACTCAACTCTAAATTTATGCTCTATAATCCTAGTTGTGTGAGTATGTATGGTGAGTCATCTCAGTTCTGTGAACCTCAGTTTACTCCCCTGTAAAAGGAGAAGTATACTCCCAGGGCTTTGAGACTCAAAAGGGATAATAGGCATAAAGTACTTTGCCAAATCTAAAGAGTTACATAAATGTCAGTCATTATTACATCCATTCTCTACAGGGCCCATATATTTAGCAAACACAATTTTATACATAGTCATTTTTGGAATTGGAAATTATGGAACCATCTTTATTCTACCCAATGAATCTTACAATCATGGAATTAGCCATTATAGACAACTTGGCTTCCTTTCTGTTCCAGGGCTCTGAGAAGAAATGGACCCTACCTGACTCCCTGCCTTTGAATATTGGCAATTGAATATTCATTTGGAAATCCTGGTTCTTCCTTTCCTATTTGCCAACATTTTGAGATCTGGTCCTTCCATCATT
The DNA here is from genome assembly GCA_023553655.1 of Myrmecobius fasciatus. NCBI lineage: Eukaryota > Metazoa > Chordata > Mammalia > Dasyuromorphia > Myrmecobiidae > Myrmecobius > Myrmecobius fasciatus. Next base: position 349,679 of record JAJPUD010001955.1, read on the forward strand.
TCCCTTGGCACATGATATATAACTTAATGGCATCCAATGTCAGCAACAATTCTTATTGTCTAGAAGTTTGTTTATTTTATATTGATACTCAATGTTTAATTTTTCTTTCTTTCTTAATAATATCCTATTATACTGATCTTCCATCACACCACACTAAGTAATTCCTTTCCCTCCTTGGCATTTACATCTTTGAGTATTTATAGATCTATCAAATTCCCCATTTACCTGTCACTTGGGCAAGTCATACATATTTAGTTCCTTTACTTTGGACCTACAAGCCAGTTTTTCTATTCCCATTAATCACCTGAGTTACTTTTCTTAAGGATTACTCCAATTTGTATTTACCTTCTCCATGAGGCAGGATGCCCACAAATCAGGGGATAGGGGGGTTTCTTTTTTCTGGTATAGTAAATAAGGTACTAATATCTGCCTGGGTTAGGATTCCTGTTTCCCAAAGTAAAGTCTCAAAAAAATGGACAGATCTTTGAAAGAAATTTTTTTTTTTTCTGGAAGCTAAGTGTCACATATTTAAAGGCAAGTCACCAAGTATTTTTAAGTGCCTAGAACTTTTTGCTTCCATTCTTAAAGGTTATTAAAGAGTCTTCTTAAGTCATTAAACTCCATGCTTGAGCACCGTCCATTTCCTCCCTTTCCTCTCACCTCACACTTCTAATATTTTTTTAAAAAAGCTTTTTATTTGCTTTATTAAAGCTTTTTATTTGCAAAACACATGTATGGGTAATTCTTCAACACTGACCCTTACAAAGCTTTCTGTTACAAAATTCCCCCTCTAGTCCCCACCCTTCCCCTAGATAGCAGGAAATCTACTACATGTTAATTATGTTAAAATACTTGACAAATCGAACATATGTATACATATTTCCACCCTTATCATTGTTATGCAAGAAAAATCGCATCTACAAGAAAAAAAAATCAGAGAAAGGAAACACAATGCAAGCAAACATCAATAGAGAGCATGAAAATGTTATGTTGTGTTCCACATTTCACATTCCTCTCTCCAGGAGTAAATGGCTTTCTTCACTGAACAATTAGAACTGGTTTGAAATATCTCATTGTTGAAGAGAGCCATGTCCATCAGAATTGATCATCATATAGTATTGTTGTTGCTGTGTATAATGATCTCCTGGTTCTGCTCACTTCACTCAGCACCAGTTCATTCAAGTCTCTCCAGGCCTCTCTGAAATCATCCTGCTGGTCATTTCTTATAGAGCAATAATATTCCATAATATTCACATACCATAATTTGTTCAGCCATTCTCCAATTGATGGGCATCCCTTCAGTTTCTAGTTTCTAGCCACTACAAAAAGGGCTGCCACAAACATTCTTGCACATGTGGGGCCTTTTCCTTTCTTTATGATCTCTTTGGGATATAAGCCCAATAGAAACACTGCTGGGTCAAAGGGTATGCACAGTTTGATAACTTTTTGAGCATAGCTCCAAATTGCTCTCCAGAATGGTTGGATCCGTTCACAATTCCACCAACAATGTATTAGTGTCCCAGTTTTCCCACATCCCCTCCAACAGTTATCATTATCATTTCCTGTCATTTTAGCTAATCTGACAGGTGTGTAGTGGTACCTCAGAGTTGTCTTAATTTGCATTTCTCTGATCAATAGCGATTTGGAGCACCTTTTCATATGACTAGAAATAGTTTTAATTTCATCATCTGGAAATTGTTTAACCATTTATCGTCAATATACACTACTAATTTTAATTTTAAAAAATATGAAAAAAGTAGACTTGAAATCAGGTGACCTGATTGAATTCTGTTCTTCTGCTTATTAGCTTATGTGACTTCTGACAAAACACAGTCTATCCAAGCCTTAGTATCTGAAATAAGGGTAATATGTGTAATCCCTGCATTACTAGATTGCTATAAAACTCTACAAATAATAAAGCACTACATAAATGTAAGGATTTAAAAATTATTACCATGGTTATACTGGTATCTATGTAATATTGAAAGAACTAAAAGAAGTTACCTACTAGATTGAGTAGATCCTCTGTAGAGGATTTATTGGAGGGTACAGAGAAGAATCACACAGGATGAGGAATTAGGATAATCTGTATCACTGTGCCAATGACATCACTTATCTGTTTATGTGTTGAAGTACAGGGTTACAGAAACCCAGGATAAGACCATTTTAGTTACACATTTGGAAAATTCAAGATAGATGTGAATAGGCAGGATGGAAGAATGTCTTACAGAATGAACTAATAAGCTTTGGGATTTTTTTTCACACAAATTACCCTTGTAGAGAATAATAATATTTCAAGTATTTGTGAATTTATCAGCCTGATTACTATTGCTAATAGTCAAAGATTCCAATATCTCCACACCATAATAGGCCATTTTCATGGCTGAAAAAATCATCACTTAGTAGTAAATTGTTTTTAGGAATAAAAATACAAAAAAAGTTTTTATTTTCTTCCTGAAAGACACATTAAAATATTGAAGTAAATAAAGAATACAAAGCAATCCTCATCTAGTCTAGTTAAACACATTATAGATCTAGAGGAAGTAGTGACCTCAGAGGCCCTTTAGTCCAACCCTTTTGGACTATTTTATAGAAAAGGAAACTGAGGCCCAAAGAGGCTAAGTGCCTTGTATTTTTCTCTCAATTTAGGCTGATTGGTTCTTCAGTGATAGATACAGCCTACTGTTGAGCTGATTGTACTCTACTAAAAATAGTCTTTGAGAACCAGTTACTTTTGGCTGGTAGAATAAATTTGGTGGAGGGTGAACTAACAATAATTAATAATAATAAAGGTAGTTATAAGCTGAATTTATACAATATCTTTCTGGTAGAGAAGTTGTGTGTTTTAGTGAGAAGAGAATCAGACTTGGAAGTCAAGAGACCTGGGTTTTGATTCTATTTTTGCCACTTACGAGTCATATTTTGTCCAATCTAACAAGCATTAATTAGGCACTAAGTATGCACATGGCATTGTGCTGGATCCTGCTAGGTCCTAGGAAACAAGGACAGAATGAAAAACAAAATCCTTGTTATCAAGGAACATACCTTTTTTTCTTGGGGATGCACCAGATAATAGGGATACACAGATAACTATATGATTATTTTAGGGAAGAGAGGCCTGACAAACAGGGGGATGAGGAAAGGCTCTTTGAAGGAGGTAGTGTTTAAGCTGTCTTGAAGACAAGTTGGGGATTCTAAATGGTAGAGGTGAGGAGAGTTTTGAAATTTCAATTTGGAGAACAGCACATGTGCCCATTTGGCTGGGCACAAAGTACATGAAGGGGAGTAATGTGAAACAGTCTGAGAAGGTAGGTGGAACTAGTCTGTGCACAGCTTTTAAAGACCAAGCTGAAGATCAGCATTTTGTTGTGAAGGCAATAGGATGTTATGGAACCTTCTTGAGCACAGATGGAACAATCAGATGTGTAGGAAAATTATTTTAGCAGCTGTGTGGAAAGCAGAATGGAGAGGGATAAGGTTAGAAGCCTGGGTCTGATTAGGTCATTGCTGCAATAGTCCAAGGAAGAGCAAATGATAGTTTGGAAAAAAAAAATGTGGTGGCTTGTATGAATGGAGAGAAGGGAATAGAAACAAGATTTATTGTGGAGATGACACTTGGGACTGAAGGAGGGTTATGTTTAGAGAGGAGTTCCACATGATAGACTGGGGTATTCAGGTGGAGATGTGCTATCATATAGTAATGATGGTGATTTAGAAATAGACCTTAAGAGGGAGCAGAGTTGAATATGTGGGTCTGAAAGTAATCTGCATAGATGATGAAGCTGATGATTGAACCCTTGGGAACTGATGAGATCAAAGTATTAAAGAAAAAAAACCCTAAATAGATATTTGGAGGATAGGTGGCTAGACATGGATGATGATCCAGCAAGAGGGACTAGAGAGAGTGGTTAGTTGTGTAGGAGGGGAAAAAGGTGGGATATATGTATTTATTTATTTTTGCTGAGGCAATTGGGGTTAAGTGACTTGCCCAGGGTCACACAGCTGTTACGTGTCTGAGATCAGATTTGAACTCAGGTCCTCCTGACTTCAGGGCTGGTGCTCTATCCACTGCGCCACCTAGCTGCCCCAAGTATTTATATTTAATGACTATGAGCAAGTCACCTAACCTGTATTAGCTAGTTTTCTCATCTAATAAAGGGTATAATAGTATTTGACTCTTTTCTTCATTGGGTTGCTTTGAAGAAAATGTTTTGTATATTGGAAAGTACAGAATAAATGTGTGCTTTTATGCACATACTATCACAACCAAGAAAAAAAATGCCTTTCAAGCAAAAACACTCTAAGTTCTCCAAAAGAAAAGAAAATAGATAATATGTACCTCTCTTTCCTGGTTTCCTCAGTTATGAAATCAGAACAGTGTAATTTGTTCCAGACTTACTTTCAGAGAGAGAAGTGAGAAAAAAAAAGGTAAATAATGTAAATGTGTAGGGAAGAAAGTTCTGCCCAAGAATATGGCACTTAAATGGCAGTAGGGACCTGTGCTCAAGTCCTTGTAACATTTACTAGCCATGTGACTGTGAATAAGTCAGTTAGCCTTTTTGAGGCTCAGTTACTTCAACTGTAAAATGGGAGTATGAGTATTTGAGCTACCTAAAACACTGGATTTGTTTGGGGCAAAAAAAAAGTTCTCAAATTGCAAAGGGTTATATTAATGTGTGCTATTATTATTATGTTTTTGTCACTATTCAGAAACATTTGAAAATTAAAGGCAGGGTTTCTGATAATGTATTATCAAGGAGGTTAGAAATAAATCTGTATCTCATGCTTAGTTGTGCTTTTTATTTAAACTTCCAGAAGAAAAATAAAACATTGATAGGAATAGCAGAGTAATAAAAGCTATCTAATTCAGCCATCTTTTGGGAAAAAAATCAAGACATTATATGACATGAAGTCTTAACTGAATTAAATGGAAAAAGAAATACTGGGACTTATTTTTAGGCCTGTTATCTCCAGTGGCTATACAAGTTGTTAGGTTTGGGCAGTTCATTTTCATGGTGCTAGTAGAATAACTTTCTTTTTAAACGTTGGCAACAAAAATGCAATCCTGCATTTGTTTTTAGAATGCTGGTGTGTGTGTGTGTGTGTGTGTGTGTGTGTGTGTGTGTGTGTGTTATTTTTTTATTGACTAGAGAGACAAGAAGTGATCATTTTAGAATTAGATTTTAAAATCTAATTCAACAGTTGAACTTATGTAGCTTATGCAGGGATGGCCCTCCCAGTCTTGCTTACTTGCTGAGCAGTTCCAGAAACCTGGATAATCACCCTGCAAAAGGGTGATAGAAAAGGATTGCACTGTGGAAGTGTCTCCTTATCCTAGTTGAACATGGGTAACTATCTCTGAAGGATGCCCACAAGCCTTTTGGTGGGTCCTGATATTCTTCCTGACCTGGGTAGGGTAACATTATACAATTTCTACATTTGTTGTATCTCCATATACTATACCCATATACCATGTTCAAATTAAATCCCCAATGATGTTCAGTATAATTTTCCTTGAAATTTGGAAGTGGACAGAAATGATACTATATGTGTAGCTTCAGCATAAAAAAGCAGATGGCATTTATTTGAAAAACTATTCACAGTGGGCAGATAAATCTGTATTCTTTGAACAAAGATTTCTGATTATTACTTCAAAGTTAGCTACAACATTTAACTCAGGTGTCAAGCAGACTCTTCAATGGATAAGATTTTGCCAAAGGATGCCCTGAATTGTTGCTTTTTATTCATCATTTTCCAGTAGCAGCCAATAGTGGCAATTACAATTATGGAATAGAATATTAAACTCTGAGGTCAAATAAAATTTCTGATGTTACCAGATAAGGTGTTGCTACAAAGCATGTTGCTATTATGAACCAAGATGATCTTTCTCTTGCTTATAACTTATTCACTGTCTGCTTTATATAAAATCACCCATTTTTACTTTTTCTTTATATTCCCTTGGCGTTTTGAAGGCAGAATAGCAAAGATAATTCAGAAATTTCTATGTCAAAGAATAGCTAAAAAGTCCTATAAGGGAAAGTTGGTCACTTTCACTCATGAATAAAACTCTTAGGACCTTTGAAAATGCCATACAAAACATTGTTTGCAATATATAGCATGCTTGTATTTTAAGGAGAGGATAATGGGATGATATATAACCTCCTCATTTAAATTTTTTTTCCTAAAGAATTGGCTTTTTTTTCCAGTCCCTTGGAAAACATTACAATAAGTATACAAATATGATTGCAAAATGACATCATTCTGTTTTCATTTAATTACCCTTGAAATGCCTTCTATTTAATATTCATTACTCAAAAGCTAATTTAAAAAAGAAAGAGATGCGACTTATTCAAAAAGATGTACTGTCATTCACAGCAATAGTTATCTAATAAAAGTTAATAAAGCAGATTAATCTACAAGTCCCTTTAAGCCATCACTGAGTTTTGAACAACTGCCTCTTTGACCTTTAACCTTCATGCTGTGCACCCGTAGCAGGTGCCAGCTGTACTAAAATTATGGCTGACGTGTTTTAGCGCAAAGTCTTTTCTTACTTTGCTTCTGACCAGCAGCTGACCCTGTAGGAGTGATTGTTTCTTGTGCTGGCCTAAAGGCTACATAAACCAGTAACTGATAAACAAAAGCCTACATGTACCAGCTGCCTTGCCTAAGGGTACTCATCTGACATTGACACCTCTCACTAGTTTCTCCAGCATCCCAAATTGCTCCTTTTTGTTTCCATACATGCATTTCGTACTTGTTACTCTGGGAAAGCAAAGGAGGGATATCCAACAACAACAAAAAATTTTCCCATCCTTTCAACTCTACTTTTGAAAATTTCACATCAAAAAGACACCACTAGGATGATAATTTAAGCCTGATTTGGCAACTTTAATAAGGGGATAAAATTGTTTTATAATTAGATAGTAAAATTTTATTACACATTTTAATATTAAAAGTATTAAGCTCAAACTTCAGATCGTACATAAGTATCATAATGAGATACTTAAACATTCTACCATCAAAAAGGGGACCTGTTAATTCTTCACTTACATTAATGTAAATATGGAATTCCTGCGTGGTAATAGCCAAAGTTCTTACACTTAATTAGGTGTAAGGAAGAAAGAATCTAGTCACATATAAAGCAAAATATACCATTTTCAACATTAGGATAAGATAGCTTTGACAGTTATTTCTCTGATACAAATTACACAAGGATCAAAACCAATCCCAGTAATGATTAAATGCAGTTATGTACATGGGAGAATACTAGTGCAAATGGTAACATATTTAAATGGTTTTCCTTCATTAAAAAAATTATATATGATATTAAACCATCAATCAATGCTGAAACACTGGAGTCTAAATGTATTGTCACTGGTGGAAATAAATGACTTGGAGACTAGACTTTGGCTCACTCAATATGGTATCTTTTCTGTTGCTTAGCCACCCAAGTCTCTGCTGGCTCAGGCTACATCTGGTAGATTTCCATTGCTTTCAATTAATAAGGCAAGTTATGATACTCCTGGATCACATCTTTAAACTGTGCTTAGAGGTAGAAAACACATGGCCCAGGGAAAAATCCCTCTGCTCTGATAAACATTTAGAATGAGATTCAGGTCACTTTTCATTCTGTATCTGTATTTGGAACAAAGTTTCCTTGTAGAATTTTAAGGGTTTAAAGTTGCATTATAATGCAATCTCATCTTGATATTGCTGTTAAATTTATTATGCCAAGCATATATCCACCTGCTAAGATGACTTTTACCATCTAAAAATGATGATTTAGAAACAAATACACACTCTTTCCTCCAAGACAATTTTTCCTTCCCTTTCCTTTTTTTTTTTTTTGCCAACAATTTTAATTTCATATCCAAGGTCATTCTTTGTAGGCTGAACTCCTAGACACTAAAACTGGAAAAATTATCCTGGCTCCCTATTCAACTTTTTTTTAAAAAGAAATATTTGATGCAAAACATCACCTAAAATGAACATATTTTGTTCATATCTCACTCCCATTCTTTTTTTTAAACCTGGCTCTTTCTTGTTTCTAGGATTATTAAAGGTCGAATGAGATAAGTGGTATGAAGAGTTTTGTGCAATTTATAAATATAGGCACTTGTAAATTCTTCAATAGTTATTATGGCTACAAACAATGAATCTGAAATTTCAAAATCCAAGAATGCAGTTAGTTCCCATTGAATTGGCATATTAATCTTTTGGTCATATTTCAAATATGAAAAAATAAAATGGCAAAAACATTAGGAAATTAAAAATTTCTTATGTCAATTTATAGTTAGGGAGCCTATTGTTGGAGAAACTTGCTTTGTACTATAACACACTATGTGTGAGCAGGAAATAATCAAATAATAACATGTGCTCATTATTTTGGTTGCTGAAGAAAATAAGGATTACATTTTCTCAATTCTTAGTTAAAAAATCCACTTTCTATTCAAAGCTTGGTAGTGGAGGGAGGGAAGGTGCATAAGCAGCAAATTTCTAAGAATTTAATGGCCTCCTTTTCTGCTGCTTGGTCTCAATGTCCTCAAATATAAAATTTAGCTGTGTGTCTGTATGTGTATCTATGTATATGTGCACACAAGAATGTACAGCATATGTGTGTGTGTGTGTGTGTGTCTGGGTTGTGGTTACAGTTGGTGACTAGGTTAGAACAGTGGATAAAGTACTGGGAACTGGAGTTGGAGAGATCTGACTTGAAACTAGCTTAAAATGAATATCAAGAGCAACTTTGAAAGACTAAAAAAAAGTTACAAAAAGGCAACTTGCAGCTGGCAGGTAGAATCCAAACATCTCTGCCATAGACCTGGAGATGGAAAAACTTTAGAGAAACCTCATTTAATCCCTTTCTCCACATAAGGAAACTGAGGTTTTATAAGATTAAATGGCTTACTCAAGTCCTTTGACTCCAAATCCAGTATCCGTTCTACTATGACATCATTGTCTCTAATGGCAGCTACATGGTGCAAGGTATAGAAGGCAGGGCCTGGAGACAGGGGACTTGAGTTCAAATTTGACCTCAGACATTTGATATTCACTAGCTGTATGACTCCGGGCAAGTCACTTAATTTTGGTTTGCCTCAATTGCCTCAGTTGTAAACTGGGGATAATGACAACAAAAATCTCACAGGCTGTTATGGGTTCAAATGATATTTGTAAATATCTGTAAAGCATCTGGCACTTCGTTATATAAATGGTTGTTCCTTTTCCTTCCCTTCCTACCAGCTCAAGGACTGACTATGCATAAAGCTCAATTCTCTTTTTCACTCAGTTGGTGAAGGATCCTCTTCTTTTTTGACATGCTGATCTCATGTAGCTGCATGCATGACGTTCCCTAAAACCAAAGGGACTTTCCCATTTGTTTTATAGCCTATGGATTATATATGTTTATACTCTAGAAATGTTTGTTGGATGAATGACTGGAAGGCTCTAGTGAGAGCTACCTTTGAAAGTCCTATGTTGGGAAATTTCCTTCTAATGGGAAAATCTTAAATTTGTGTCCAATTCTCACCTCTTTTGTTTGGTTGTGTAAGAATCCATCTTAAATGGCTTATTTTCCCAAAAAGTGACTCATCTTTACTACATCAGATTGTGAAGATGACGAAAATGGCAGCAAATGTATAATTTTTTTTAATTTCACCATGAAACTTGAGTTATTATTTTCTACTTTCAGCTTTTCAAAAGATTTATCACAGGCATTTCCCTTTTCAAATGAACACTGTGTTCTGTCTGAAGCTGAAGTAAAGTCCTATTCCTATACTCATGACATCAGTCTGCTGCTATGAATTTGATAACAACATCACAAATCAAACAGAAGGAGCTGATGGGCTATAAGGGGACACTTTCTTTTTTATGAATCATTGGAATGTCTTTATTAACATTAGGTAAACTGGCTAATTATTTTTTAAAAAGAAAGGATGGGAGAGTAAAAAAAGAAGATGGACTCATGAACATATTTCATTTGCCTAAGTGTTTGTTTTACAGTGTGAAAATCTTACTCAGGATCCACAAGCCAAAGTCTCAATATCAGTTAAATGGGCTGGTGCACTTTCTTCTACTTAGTATTATGGAATGGAATCTTAAGTGTGAAAGATGTATCATGTAGTATGTCAAAATGTTGAGCAATATCACTTCAATCTAAACACAGAAATGAAAAAAGAGCTGCTGATTTCCTTTTTGCTGTAATTCACTTTGGGATGCATGTCATGAAAAGCACTATACAAAAGCAATTTTCATTGATTGACTGATTGAGGAAAAGGGTGAATGTTCTTTCAGCTTAAATCCCTACTGAAGTATGATCCTTATAGCCTATGACAGCTTTTTACAATCTATAGTTAAATGCCATCTTAAAAAAGGGAAAAAGCAAACCAGGAGAAAATGATAATTAGAACATGTTTAGTATTTGTTAAGATTAGCTTGGGTTAAACAAATTAAAAAGGAATATGAATTAAAAAGTAGGGACTGTGATTCCACTATTTGATATTGTTCCCTTTCAGATTATAATAACTAAAATGACATTAAATTAGTTGTGCATTAATTGTTAATCAGCAACACTGAAAACTACATATTTCTCAGATAACATATACTACTCAAATGAAACACATTGCTACCGAAGGTGCTCTTCTTTCTAGAGCAATTCATTCATTTAATAGCAATTTCTATTTGAAGGAGTAGAAATATCATTTTATTCTCTTTTCCTAATCTCAAACAGAATCAATCATGCCTATGAAATACACTTTCAGTTCCACAAAATATTCCTTTTCTATGCTTAATTTAGACAAAATTTTCACTCTAAGGCATAGCTAAATGAAAACTCATTTATAGATTATAGTTGTACTAATATGTAATGTTACTGATGATAAAAAAAAAACCACCCTAAAAAAGCTGACCAGGAAATTCTATCTTCTTAATCAAATGACCATTAACAGATCAGTGTCAAGTATCTAGTTACCATCTCCATTTTCTTGGATTTTAAATTTATCTTTTTAATGATATAAAACTACCTGAAGAATTTGATTTTTTAGATGTGTGACTCTTACTGGCCAAATAAGGACAATACATTTCCCTCACTGTTAAATCCAACATGAAACTTTGACTCTCCTGATTACAAATACACAGGCTTCTCAATTAGGCCCAAGTTTCATGTTCTTTGAGTTAGTATGTGTTGCAAAATACAGAAGACTGCTTGTTTGGAGAATGTCTGTGAAAATATAAAAAGCTAAGGGAATGCATCAATCAGGGCAGAAAGAGCCACATTTCCTAATGAGATGCACTTAAAAATACTTTTCTTGGGATAATAAAGGACTTTCCAATGCCCCTCATGTAATCCATACATCATTTACTACAGAAGTATAGAGAGATACATTTTATGTATTAGGACAGACACTCAAATATGCAATTATGCTTCTAGCAAAATATATCCAAGTTGAAAAAAAAATTTCCAACTAGTAAATAATTGCAAGATCATTGCATCAGTTTAGTTTAAAGAGCTGACAAACCCTCTCTAAACTCAAGGCACAATTAGTCATTAGGGTCTAGTTTTTCAGCACTCTTAAGCAATTTGTTGCCCGTTCCTTTTAATAGGGTTAGGCATTACTTAACCGACACAGATGTCTTGAAAACTGAAACCTTTAGTTATGAAGCAGCAACCTTGTTCATTACTTTCCATGATAGTCAAATCATCTATAAAACCAGTGTTTAATGGGCAACCAATGAATAATCAATGACTCACTTTTCATCTAAGTGTGAAAATGAGAATAATCTAATACAGTGTCCCCATGGTAAGAGCCTGGGTCTTGGGTTCTGCTGCTATTCAGGGCTGATTTATAACCCAGTGGAAACCTGATGTAAACATATGATCAATGAGTCCCATCACTGCTGATAATAACCCCCAACCGGCCCACTCCCTTGTCTCAGAGTCCATCCCTTTAGGCTATTAGCTCCGTCCAGCTAATCCTTTCTACTATTGCTGCCTGCTGCTTTTACCCTGGCCATTCGTTCAGTCCAGCAGACTCAGAAGTAATTTTATACACAGCAGAGAGCGGGTGGAATTGATTTTTCACTCAGCATTCAGTTCCCATCTGAATAATTATCAATTTTACTGCCTCATAAAGGGAAGAGTCAAAATTTCAAATCAATTCAAAAGAGCTTCTGAGATGACAGAAACTGTGCAAGAGAATAAGGGTCAAAGTTGTCAGTGACCTGAGGAGATGATGTCAGATATTACCATGCCCAACAGTTGACATCAGAGGCACTCAATATGATATAACCTAGTGCTAATGCAAATCATATTTATGCTGACTACCAGAGACCAGTCATTAATATTTAACATAGTATCTAAAAGCCTACATTCAAAATAAATAGAATGTATTCCACTGATAATGAAGTTAATAAAGATGTATCACTGCTTAGTCATATGCTATAAATTGAAAGATTACTAAGTATTATTAACACATAAAAATTGCTTAAACCAATAAACAAACATATAGCAATCCCAAATCAACACTAAGTTTCAGAAGGAACTTTATTTCCTGGTTTTATAACAGCATCCTGCAACTGGAATTACTTGATGCGACCAATCTAAGTAAATTTGGCTTTTATGATCAGAGATTCTATTGATTTTTGCTAAAATTTTCTACCAGTTTGAAAGTTGCTGCCATATCTTATGGGAGGAGGAAGGGATACTGTGATTACAACGTTCAATTATCTGGAAATACTCCCTGAAGGATGAGTCACCAACACATAGGCCATAGGCATGGCTTTCATGAAGGGTTCTAGGATGACAGTCTTGCCCATGCTATATATTTTTCTTAATAAAGAAGCCAACAAAGGAAGTAACTTGAGACCACAATCCACGTAATTTTCATCAAATATCAGCATCTGCTAGAGATTACCTGAAGTATGGAGGAAAAAAGTTCCCTAATTTCTTTGAAATGTTGCTGTAACTAAGTTGAAGACATTTTTACATCTGGAATACCCACCAACTCCAAACTTTTTTGTTGAATTTTTCATAGTTAAATGCCAACCCATCTATGAAGCCTTCCCTGATTTCCTGTGGATAAGAATGGACACTGCTCTCTCAGATCTTAAGTGACATTTTATTTTATTTATATGTGTTTTATGAACCATCATATATTATTATCATTTATGTAACATATCTTTTTACTAGACTCTAAACTAAAAGAGGGCACCAAGTATGTTTCAAACAAATGTTGTACCTTTCCTAATGTCTGGCACAGTCCTCTGTACATGGTATTTGATGAACTAAACTGGTTCTAAGCATAACAAAGAAAAAAACAAATTGAAGGCATTTAGCTTTCTGTTCCTCAGTTTTCTCATATATAAAATGAGGGGACTCTACTACATCATATCTTAGGTTCCTTCTACTTTTCTCTCTACATTTCCTGGGGAGGGAGACACTTTTTTGCTAATTGTTGATTTAGTCCAACATCAATACCAGTGACTTAAAGGCTCATAATTTTGCTATGATGTTAATACTTGCAGATCATAATCTATGATACATGTGACTTAGCAAAATAAAACAATTAAAACTTTTCAGTATGTAAGTACAACACTTAGGCATAATTTTCCAAACTTGCAAACACCTTGGAGAGCTATCCTGAAGAAAAGAATGATAGTATCTACATGGATAAATGTTAGTGCTCTATTTGAAATATTTTTGATATATGAATTCATTTTTCTATTTTTTATGTTATGCTGTGTTACAGTGATTTGTACGAATGCATTTTATACATCAGAGAGAAATAAGAAAATATTACATTTCCTCATGAGCCAAATTAAAATACCTTAAGAAGTATCCTAAAGTGTGAATCTCCAAATGATGTGCTGTATTAAATTAGAGCCCAGACCATATCAGCTAATGAGAAAACATATTTGAAAATGAATGGGAACCATAATAGCCTAGTATTCACAGGACAAGTTCAAGGTAATAATATTGGGAATGTAAGAAGGAAACTGGGGACCAAGGGATCACCAGCTCTATCCTGAACTTCTAATATATCTCTGGGAAAGTCATCTTCCTATTAAGCTCCTCATCTCAGTGGGAGAAGGTATTCATGGTAATCACTCTGATATTTCTTGAGGGAAAAGGAGGGCAGTGTGTCATAATACTTTCAGGGAATAATACTTACTGGTTAACAATTCATTAAGAACCCTCACAAGGTTACTTATTTTAAGAGACATTCAAGGAATCTTTCCCTGTTTCTGAAGGCTTTATCACTTAAGCCCAGGGAGCAGTGCCTCCTTTACCTGTTGTAGGACATCTGGATTTTGCTGCATGAAATGGAGCAGCCTCTGACCATCCTGGGAAACTTCTTGATGCCGAAGTGATTTCTTGCCTTCTTTCGCTATGTACTTGAAGAGGTAGGTCACAATGTAATCCAAACTTGTACAACAGCTAGAAGAGACAATTGTGTCTGCAAAAATGAAAAAAAAGAAAGGAAAAACAGTTCAGTCTTATTTGAAATGCATGTTCAAATGGCAAATATGGAGGTCCATAATAATAATGATGATGATAATGCCCTTTGCACTGTGCTAGGACTTTCTGATTTTCTGAGGGATCTAACATTATCCAGAAATCTGGAAGGTCAAGTTTCAGAAAATGAGACTCCCAAAAGTAAAGGGGCTTGATGAGTAGTGATCACACAGTTAACTAGTCACTATGGTTAATGACCATTCAGTCCAATTATACATCTTTTGCACTAATACTGAGCTCATGCATCATGATATCATACCATTTAGAACTACTAAGAGCTCCTAAAGCTGTAACTCTTAACTTGTTCTTGCATACTAGTCAATAATTTTCACCATGCCATGAAGCATGGGGGTACACATGCAAACACACACACTCCAAGCATAATATGGGTTATCATTAAGTTTTTAAACTCTTCCTAATCTTCATTTTGTGGAGAAGAAACTGAAGCACCATGAGGTTAAGTGAATTTTTAGTGACTTACAATAAGTTAGTGAGAGAATGATCATGTACATTCCACATTTTTGGTTTTCTACTCTTACTACTTCTCTTCATATCAGAATTCCTCCCAGATATCAGGTACTTATTCTGTTCCCTGGAGGGAGAAACTCAATTTTTTAGTGCTGCCTATACTCTGGTCAGTCTCCTCCCCCATTTTAATCAGACTCTACCCAAGAGATAGGTAAGTTTTCATCTTACCTTGCCCAGAATTAGAGCACCACAGAATTTATGTTTGCCCCTCTCCTCATGACTTCCCCATTAGAATGCAAGCTTCTTTGGGGAAGGGGATGAACTCATTGCTTGCATTTATTTGTACCTTAAGCACTTGGCACAGTAATTGACGCAGAAGAATGGTTTAGTAAATGGCTTTCATAACAACCTTGTGGTCCCTTTCTGAGCAGGATCGTGTTTTACTCCAATTTTTCAACTTCTCAACTTTTTCTCTACTTTTGCTATTTTGATTTTGCTTTCTATCTGAACTCTTTCTTCCAATTTCCAGTTCTCATTTCAAAATGCCTCTTTTTTCTAAGGCAACTTTTTAATAAGAAGCTCCATTACCAGAAAAACTATTACCTGAAACATAACTTTGATCCTAATAATAATAGCTCATATTTATGCTATACTTTAAGGTCTTGAAAAATTCTTTCTCTATATTAATCTTATTTTTTATTTTTTTAAAATTATTATTATTATTTTTTGCAGAGGCAATTGGGGTTAAGTGACTTGCCTAGAGTCATACAGCTAGGAAATGTTAAGTGTCTGAGACCAAATTTGAACTCAGGTCTTCCTGACTTTAGGGCTGGTGCTCTATCCACTGTGCCACTTAGCTGCCCCTTTATAGTAATAAGTAAGCAGTGTCAATCTTATTATCCCCATTTTAAAATGAGGAAATAATGAGAGTTTAAAATGTCTGCCTGTGATCATACAATATATATAACTGAAGCAGAATTTGAACCTAGATTCATTAAGGCATGCTGCCTCTCTTATTCCTTAATTCATGCTTTTTCTTCTTGGTTTACATTCTGATTCTGAAGCATTAAGAAGAGGCATTTTGGGCACATTATACAGTTCATTAGAAAAATCATTAACATAACATTTCCAGTATAAAGATAAAAACTATCCAAGTACGTATCACCCAAATATCACATAAAGTATCCATAAAAGTTTTTCCTAGAATTAGAAAGAGTTCCTAGGATTCTAATGGTTTGGAATAATTGGCAAAGGGACAAATCTAGATATATTTGAATAGATACCCAAAATCAGAAGTGAGAGTCAACTAAGCAAGTCACACTTAATGATCCCCCACAAGATATAAGACCTATGTATCAGAGAACTGGATATCACCCTGCTTTCAAATGGAATCATAAACATCATATAATTCACAATAATAATAGAGACTAACAGATTAGTCATAGTTAAAGGTAGTAACTAAGTTGGGATGGATCCTAAAGGACATTCAGACCATTATTCTAAATTTACTGAGGCTCAGAAAGATGAAGGAAATTATCTAAAGTCACAAAAGTAGTAAACAGGAGAAATGTAATTTAAATTTAGTTCTCCTGATTCCAAGCTCAGTGTCATCAGAATAATCAAATTGGGGAACAGATTGTGACATAAGACTTGCAAATGGGCATACTTAACCTGGAAACATTTTTTTAAAAGCTTTTTATTTTCAAAACATATACATAAATAGTTTTCAACATTCAACCTTGAAACACCTTATGTTCCAAATTTTTTTCTCCCTCCCTTCCCCTTAGTCCCAACCCTAGACAGCAAGCAATCCAATATATGTTAAACAAGTGCAAATCTTCTATACATATTTTCACAATTATCATGCTGCACAAGGAAAATCAAATAAAAAAGGAAAAAAAATGAGAAAGAAAACAAAATGCAAGCAAACAATAACAAAAAAGTGAAAATACTATGATGTGATCCATACATCCTCTCTTTGGGTGCAGATGGCTCTCCTGGAAATACATTCTGAAGGAAGTAAGCCCTAAGTTGTGATTTCAAAAGAATTATATATGTAAGTATGGCAAGTAGAAAGAGAAGCATTATTCAAAGCACTTGGGTAAATATTTAAAGGAAACCCTAAGAAAGTTACATTTGAGCTAGAAGACATAGGAAGTTTAGGTAAAGTCACAAATAGTGAAGAATCAGCATCTAAATGTCAGGCACAAAATATGGATGGGAAGCAGTGATGGTCTAGCATGCTATATAGAACTGGTAGGCTAGAAAGGCAAAAGGTCCCAGTAATTAAGACGCTAAGCAACCAGGTCCATATGAGCATCAGAGGATTTCAGTCACATAACAGTGGGTCTTAGGAATGATCTCAACAGACAGTCAATTTACTTTTAAGTGTATTAAAGATGCTGTGGAGTATATGGCAACTTCCATCTTTAGACCATAAAAAAAGAGAGAGACTTGTTGAATCAAGTAGCCTTCACTTTTCCATCAATTCCCACAGCATCTTCCTTTGAAGTTCAATCAGAAATGTAAACCTAATAAGTAACTTAACATCTACGAAAGACAGCAAAAAATAGCATGGCTCTGGTTTCTCCTCACCAATGAGTAGAAAATGCTATCAATCATAGGAAAATTATAAAGACTTCACATAGAGTTTAGTGATCACATGCCATGCAGGTTGCATTAAGAGGTTCCAAAACACTGAGTCAGCTGTGAAAAAGCCATGTAAACACTTTAGATAAGGCTGGAGTGTTTATCCTTGCAATAAAAGCAGAGGAGAGCTTCCATTACAGCTGATTTATAGTTGGAGGCTTCGAAAGGAATAAATATTATTTCAGGGGATATTATAAAATGTGGAATCAGAGGGAATATGGGGCATTTGGTCAGAACCAGAATGAATTGTGCAGAGAAATGAGTATTTTTGGCCTTCTTCATCGGTGGCTCAAGCTATTACATTAGATTCAAATGTTAACATTCCCAAGCCATAAAGGGAGCGACAAAAAGTCATGAATCTTTATATTCTGCCCAAGTGAATAAGTCAGCTCAGGGGATTTAATTTTCTAAATAAAAGGTTAGGTGCTTTATTTTTATAATTTGGAGAATGACATATAAGTTCTAATAGACACTCTGCCCTTTCCAACAGCATGCAGTCTGGCAGTTTGTCAGGGAAGCATGCCTTTCTTGGCTGCCACGCACTTCTCTAGGGATAGCATTGCTACTCCTGCTCCTCTTACTTAGCCCTATGACCAGGAATTAGGGACAACTTTCAAAAAGTTAACTACATATGAACCAATCTTTTTTTTTTTGGTCATGTCTGAACCTTCAGAACTTCATTTGGGGTTTTCTTGGCAGAGATCCTGGAGTTTGCCATTTCTTTCTCCAGCTCATTTTACAAATGGGGAAACTGAGGCAAACAGAGTTAAATGACTTACTCAGGGTTATTCAGCTAAAAAGTGCCTGTGAACTCAGGAAGATGAGTGTTCCTGACTCCAGGCCTGGTACACTATCCACTGAGCCACCTAGATGCTCTAACTACACAGAAAAGAGGTGCCTAATTGGGATTTAAGGATAACAAGGTTGAGTTCAAATTTGGCTCTGGCTTAAAACTTCTCAACTATCATAGAAGGAAGAGAATTTTGGATGGAATGGTTTGGGAAGAAGGTTGGGGTTTAGGAGAAAGATGTGGGTAGGAATGACTATTTGGGATTAAAGACTAAAATAGTTTAATTGATAAACTTTCCAGCAGGACAGAATTAATCTGGGACTGATATAAGAAGTAAAGGGTCAATAGCCTATGATCTATAAAGAAACAAATAATGGGAGGCATGACTCAGTGAACTCAGAAATCACTCTGTCAATCCATCCATTCATTTAAGGAACATTTATTGAAGAAAATAAGGCTTTATTGAGGACTTACTATAAGTCAAACACTGTTCTAAGTGTTTTTTTTTTTATTAAAGCTTTTTATTTGTATAACATATGTATGGGTAGTTCCCCAGCATTGATCTTTACAAAGCTTTCCATTACAAATTTTACCCCCAGCCCCCTCCCCTCCCCTAGATGGCAGGAAGTCCACTACATGTTAATAACGTTGAAATGCTTGAGAAGTTATGCGAGAAAAATCCTATCTACAAGAAAAAAAAAGAATCAGAGAAAGGCAACACAATGCAAGCAAATGTCAATGGAGATCATGAAAATGTTACGTTGTGGTCCATATTTCATATCCCTCTCTCTGGGTGTATATGGTTTTCTTCAGTGAACAATTGGAACTGGTTTGAGACAATTCTTTGTTGCAGAGAGCCATGTCCATCAGAATTGATCATCATGTAATACTGTTGTTGCTGTGTATGATGATCTCCTGGTTCTGCTCGTTTCACTCAGCATCAGTTCATGCAAGTCCCTCCAGGCCTCTCTGAAATCGTCCTGCTGGTCATTTCTTACAGAGCAATAATATTCCATAACATTGATATACCATAATTTATTCAGCCACTCTCCAATTGATGGGCAT